>CM021529.1:5137547-5149502 GCA_010994315.2 Pisaster ochraceus
GGGGGGGGGGGGGGGGGGGGGGGGGGGGGCACTAGCTGGCTTGGGTCGGAGGATGGTTCAAGTCCGGCCTAAAACCGCCTCTTTACTTCCCCTCCAAGAGTGCACTGCACTAAACGCCTGAATCGAACAACGACTGGTGATTTATACATTATGCCACGGACTGAAGTGCACCGATACGGCAGTTGCACTTTCTGAAAAATTCATGACTTTCGGTGGAGAAAAAAAAAAAAAAATCGAGAGGACCAATCTTCAAAGTGCGGGAGAAGGTATGTCATCATTCATGCAGTGTGATCCTCTTCAAAAATAACTCCCCCCTCAAAACAAGAAAGAGAAAGAAAAAACATGGAGGGGGGCTGGCGAGAAGGATGGGTATAACTTAACCGAGTGGGGCCTATCGGGGGTGTATCAGCCTACGCTAAAGCAGGGATGAGATTTGCCGAATGTGAAATTTCAAACAAAAAAAATGCCTTACAGGCCTAGCCTGAGTCCCCCCCCCCCCCGTATTCCAGACCAGGAACATCTCGAGGGTTTCAATTCAGGAGGTATACAGAATCACCAGAAATACAAAGCTAAAGGTTTGTACACATTGTGGACTAATTCTGTCTCCCTCTGGTCACTTTACCTTTTTTACAGAAAATGTAAAGACTCGAGGAGGTTCAGTAAAAAAATTAATAAATAATGAGTTCAAGAGAAAATCACTTGCCTGTAAGGCACTTTTTTTTTTACGTCAACGCATTTTACACTTCTAGTAAAAATGTCACGGCAAAGAGAAACACAAAAACAAGAACCCCAAACACATCTTTGCCGACTACCCAGGGTCCTGCAAAGGCTATGTTGGTTAAAGCCCTTTGTTTTAACGGTGTTAATAAGTTTACTGGCCCAGCATCGAACTACCAGACGTTTTAATTTAATTGGCGTGTTTACGCCGGCAACACAACTTAACGTTTATAGTCTGCCGCAGCTAACTAAACCCGACTTCATGGCTAATTATTGTCACCAAGCTGTGGGATTCGTTTATGACGACCACAAGTTTTTGTAATCTGGCTCACTCTCGGGTTTGTTGTCGGTGAATTTCCAGCTCTCGCTACCGGTATTTTGATCTATGAGCAAGGGGGACACCCCGGGGGCAAGCTTCACACCCCTGGCCTATCCCAAGGGGTACATTGACTGGCAGTAAACGGCCTAACCGTCGTAAATCATTCCCATTCCCTCGATTACGGCTATGATCTATGCTTCCTGAACGCGTAAATCCACAGTGTGTTCTCTTGACTATTCACTATACTCGGTCCTCGAAGTTGATCGTGTTTTATATCGCTGATGACAAGCTAAGAGATTGGTGCGCGACCTGCGGGTTCCGCGAGCGGATCTCTAACTGTGGCGCTTCTTACACAAGCCAGCATTCTGACAATGTATTTATTGCCTTGTCTATCAAATCAAATCGAAGATATACGATGCAGACGGCGTATTTCATCGGCCGCGGCAAAAGTCGAAACATCACTTTCCTATTACTGCGAAAGTAATTCAAGTCGAACATCAAAATTAAAGACGTCCGTCGAGCATTATTTTGAACGAGTCGCTCGCTGATTGCCGAATCTCGTCTTAACTCTCCCGGATTCTTTTGACCGGTGACAAATCACGCGCGAGTTCCCTCGTTATACAATATTGATTTTGATTATAGAAGATGAAGACGAAGGGAAAATATGTAAAGATTAAATGCAGAGATTTCTAGAAAGTTGTAACTTCTAACTCTGAAAACTATGTAGCTTGCGTTCAGAACCAAATCTAATTTAATTGTGCAAAATGTCTAATCAGTATTTTCCCATCAGCAACAAAGCACGCATGAAGCTGTAGAGAAGACAGCAACCTGTGTTTGGAGTTCCGAAGCCTTGGTTCTTTAGCGTTCCTATAAGAGGACACCTACTAGTTTAATTTGACCTTTAACCCCTTCCATGTGCAGTCTCAAGTTCCAGCTGAGATGTTGAAGTGTTCGGGGTCGTAGGTCAACCGTCGATTTCCCTGTTACGTTCCCTAGGCCACACTGCGCCGGTGGAAAGCCTGTTGAAAACTGTGTTTACATTATTGGTGAAGGTTATCAAAGAGAAATTGTGATTTTTTAATTCATAAAGTCAAACAAATTTCGGGCAGTTGATTTACGACCCCTGGTCTGAAATTAATCATGAATTTATAAGTAACTGTCATGTCAACTCGAAAGCAGCTAGCTACCGGTTGCAATTGATCTATGTAGTGGACCTATATCATCTATTTCCCGTTCTGACAATTTGCAATTGTCAGAACGGACTTCTTTATTCTGAAGTTAAAATTGCTTATTATAAGGTTGGTGGCAGAATGGTGTCCCCGTATGTTTGGTACAGTTTATTTATCTGTTTGTTTACTGTGTATGTGCTTTATTGCCATTTTTATAGTATTTTGTGTGAATTCAATTTAATTTAACGTAACTTCATGCAATTTAATTTCTTTTTAACTGTGTATCCTTATTGCCATGCCACTAATTAGCAGGTTTTTGTTTGCTAGTGTGCATGACATGTATGGTGAAACAAAATACATAAAAATACAATTTGGTGATCTTTGAAAAACAACATTTTAACATCAAATGACTGCCTGGCCAGGAATTATATTAACTCAAAACAAGACTCTAGTGTGCCTTCAAATCATGCTGGCTCTAAATTTAGTAAAACAAATTCCAGGTTAACATTTTGAACCTATTTCTTAAACAACCCCCAAATTCAATTATATTCCACCGGTTCCTTCCAGAACCACATTTACTCAAAAGAGAGATTAACCCTCATGGCATTACCGCAAATATTCTTACTCTATTTCATTTTTTTCCCCACCATGCAAACATTCAAGTCTTACCGATTTCAGTTAATGCACTTCTACAATAATTGGTGTATACAATCTAGAGAAATGTAAATGTGAAGTTGAGCCAGGCATTCGGGCAAACTTCCCGGCAAGCTTTCAAAATTGCTCTGCGATTTTTACATTTTGCTTTTAATTCACTCCACAATTATTACTTTTTACAAGTCGGCAAAACAAATAGGCTGTACGACAACATTTTCTTAATAATTATCTTGAATTCCTTTATGGGCAATTGTTGATGTCCTTTTTCAAAAAAGAAATTCTTCTGAATGAAAGATGAAAAGCCGGTGAGTCACAACTCAGCGGCCTGGAAACCGTTCCTCCTGTACGTTCTTTTCTTATCAAATGTGAGCCCTCCCTCATAAGTCACATTACTTCTTACAAAAAGGTTGTAATTGAAAAAAAAAAATACACTGTAGCTTCAAAGCATTGGAAGGGTACATTCATTTGAGATGGGAGAATCCATGGAATTTCTCTCACTCATTCAAAGAAGGTCTACTTTACTCTGCTCATTCAAAAGGTTACGCAATAGTCAAAGGTATCGGTTCATTTTACAGAACAAACGATCTGTCTTTGGTCCCCAACGCTCTGCCGTTGGTCCCCAAACGGCAAGCCCACCTGAATGTTAGTCTATTACGTGTGATGGATCTATGTGACTCTGGAGCTATGATGACAAATGAGTACAAATACAACGACAGCTTTAATTTAGCTCGGCACGAAATCGAAATGTCTCAATGCATTTAGGAGATGAACGCTTGACAATGCAATTGAAAGGTGGAAAAAGACAGAACCTCAAAATGGTGGCTGAATTCGGTTTCAATTCAACGCATTATAACTACTTGACGGAACAGAGAGAAAAGGAAATGCCTTAACGCAAAACAATGCTAAAGGAGTCTTCACTTTGCAAGGAACACGACGGTAGAGGTGTGGTTAAATGAGCTAGACGAGGAAGAGCAGACATAGAAAATAGCTCCAAAAGACACCACAGATGAATTATACGTCCACACTGTCGGAACACTGAGCAGGCCTGCTGAGTTTTCTCATCGGGCAAAGTTCACATTTTAAAGGATACTTCTTATAAAACGCATGTTTCGCCCTTATGGACGCCATGGCACGAGACTATCGCATATAGAACGGTACATCAAGGAAAAGCCCAAGAAAATGACACGGACAGATCAATATGCAACAACATCTGGAGACCCTTGGATTGGAAACCTGGATGAGTGTGGTCAATACCGCGGCAAGGACGCCGAACCAGCAACCTCGATCCCTGATCTAGATTTGAAGAAGATACAGGTATGGACTAATCTTGTCATCGTGTACCTAATTGTATGAACAATGATATTATAATTTAATTAATATGCGTGTTGGCGCAGGGTGGTGCTCTGCCGTAATTGCCGAAAGGGGTATACAAGCAATATGGTCCTCACTAATTGGCACAGCGGGAGAAGTCTTGTTCCCTATCGTAACTTAAAACGCAACGGAACTTAGTGGATGTATTAATTGCTGTGAAGCTAGAAATCTGTTACTTGTGTGTGAACGGTTGCTATATTATATACCGTAGTAAACGGTAGTTGACTGCAATGTAAGCGTCGTAAGGGCAAAGTAAGAGCACCGGGATAGTCTGTTACACCACGGTCTGGCTCCCAGTATGCCTCGATAGTATAAGCGTCAGTAATGTACAGCCATTCCAGTCAGCACTCCCTGCTGTGGCCGCATAGTGAGTGATATTCGTGTAAGGTGCCCTATGTCTGACCCTGAGTTTGTCAACCCAGCAAAGGCTAGGACATCAAGCTTCAACGAAAACCGATCTATTATTAGTACCGACCTCGGGGGGAGAGCACTCCCCAAAAATACTGTCCAAGTAAATGAACAATCTGCGTCTCATTTTAACTGGTAGCATTTTCATAAAAACATGGACGAAAAAAAAAGGTGTATAGAAACTTGTGTGTAGAATCAAACTTTGATAAATGAGACGAGATCCCCCGGGTAATCTGCCAGCCTGCCTGATCGATCATACATGACCTTATACGCTACGTCATTCTGAGATGGGGCCTCCTAGCTCCCGGGGTGGCAACTTCTATCTCTCATCACCTTCTCGAGTTGATACCTAAATCGTGTGCCGTGCGCACAGCCATGACCGCCGTTGCACGCAATTGGTTTCTTCGGAACGAAAATTAGCTAATTCTTCAGGGTCCGTAGTTCTAATCGGTCGTGTTTTGGGTATTTTTTTTTTTACCGACCTTGGATCTTTGCATTTTCATCGGTTTAAAGCATGGGTCCGTCGTTAAAGTTGGTTGAATATTTGTCAGGCGTTAGTTTAAGAGAGAGAGCGAGAGAGAGAGCGAGTAACTGACTAATCGGTTACATACAAATCGATATCATTCACTAACAATGGGACGTCCAAATAACTTGCAAATACCGACTAACCGGTTATACGGCTAGTCCAAATAACTTACAAATACCGACTAACCGTTTATACGGTTTGTCCAAATATATACAAATACCGACTAACCGTTTATGCGATTAGTCCAAATAACTTACCGACTTACCAGTTATATGGTTAGTCCAAATAACATTGGGGAAAAACAATATAATAATACAAAAATACCGACTAACCAGATACGATAACTCTCAAATACATGAATGTGACTCATGTGGTCCAAATAACTTCCAAATACCGACTTCCTGTGGATCAACAAATTAAATGCATCACCATCTGACCAAACGCAATATACATATAATATATCCATGTGCGATTCCGTGGTCGGTCGTATAACAGTGAAGTCCTGACCCAAAGAGAAACAAAACAAACACACCTTGGTCGCTATTCGGTAAACTCTACGAGAACTATTCTTGTTTCATGGGCAGAACGCTCGGTGAAACTCGATGAATGTGTTCATAATGACAGCCCCCAACAAAACAATTACTCTTATTTTTGTCTTTTTATTGTATTTTTTAAAAATTTACTTGAGTGAAGGTAAACCCCGATCAGCACCCAGCACTGCTTTCCATAGAGGCCCTCGGTACAAACACTGTATTAATAACGACATGGAGCAGACCTGTGTACTGAGAAGAGTTGCGACAACTGACGATTACAGGCCATTTTCGGTCCAAATAAAAGCATGTGCGCACACAGGGTGCTAGACTAGACTGCACATTGGGTTGTGCTGCATTTGGACCGCAAATGGAGTGCAGCAACCACGTGACCGAAGAAAACCCGGTTCCTCCATGTCACAACTCTTTCAATACGTCTCCCGGCGGCGTAGCTAAATGTTTCATTTAGGGGGAGGGGGGCAAATGCATATTGGGAGGGGGATTTGTATGCTTTGTGTACAAAGACAACCACAATAAATTTTTGGGTTATATTAGTCGATGTAATAAATCATGAATTTCCTAAAACAGTCTTAATTGATTTACAGGTACGCGAAAGATGATTGAATTGGGAAATCTACATTGCTGGTAAATGTTAGATGATTATTCGTCTGGGTACGAGGATACAAAGGGTATCAGTGATGGGGGGTCAGAGCGGCGGCGGGGGAAGGGGAATCAGCCCACATGCCCCCACCCTCCTTCCCTACACACCATGGTGTCTGAAAAACAATTATTCTAGCTACCACGTCACCCTCCCACTCTTCCTGACTTTGCCCCAGTGACGCTCTTCCTAATCAATGCACTTGGCGCGTTGAATCTTGAATCTTGTTCAAAATTAATAGCCCACTAAAATATTCATAGCGCTGATTAAATGCGCACACACCCATTACGAATTTATCAGCTCGGGGAACAAAAAAAAATTGTGTTGCTAAGTGCATTAGGTCAACCGTTTGTTCCGGACAATCTGGTTTTAATGATACGAGGTTGTGCGTATAGATTTTGTAGAGGTTTTTTCTCATTTTCGGTATTTGTAGTTTAAATACATAGATGTTTTATGTGTCATTTGGATACGATGACACAGCCATGGTCTGTACATGAAATAGCCACCAGGTTAAGTCAAAAACTTAACAAGAACGCGGTGTATGAGTTGTTACATTTTGTGTCTGTGGCAAATAGGTTAATGATTGCGTGCTGCAAATAATAGGGTACCCTTCTTCGGAACTATACTGGTACTGTTTTACTGTCTGGACTTGAAGCTAATTTTATATTCCCGTCTTCGTTAACAGACAAAAAACTGGATGAGTTGTTTGTTATAAATACAAATTAATAACTCATTTACAAATCTGTAAGATTACTATTGATAAAGTTAATACACCCATACTCAATTTTTATTATTTTATAGATAGTTATGTGTGACATTCTGTCAAAGTTGAGGAAATAGTATTTGACGATCCCCAAAAACTGCTGCTTATTTCGATGTAGCAATAATCAAAATAAGAAAAGTAAAGGGTGCATATATTGGTTTACTCGACCTATTCATGCAAACTAGAACCCGCTGTCCAGAAACAATCTGTGATTTTCATGAGTAAATATGCAATCATGCAATAGTCGTCTAGTCAAGGGCAAAGGCGCGAAAAACTGATGGAGTTCTTTTGCACCGAGCAGCGCGCCAAAAAAGTCCCGTGGGTTCCGCTCCCGGTGAATCACACGGAACGCAAGAAGAAACGGAACGTGCCGCGAAATGAACGTTGATGTAAAGATGCAACGATGCCTCCAAAATTACCACTACTCGAGGGAGCGACTTTGAAATCGGCTGATTGACAGAGCTATTAATCTTTTACGGCACCTATTAAATGCTGTACACGTTAGCGCCCAGCAATAATTCGAGGCCTTTTCGCACCGTGTGCTCCAAGCTATCGTCGGTTGGCTTGAGCCAGACCCTTGGCTCATCGCCGTGTACTTTCTGCTCCATGATGTAACCCTCACCGTGCCTTGTTGTAAACCCAAAGCGAAACCTCACTTCTCCGTACTAGAAACCCCTTCTCCGGTTCCTCAATGTTCTCCGCGGCAGTAGATAAATAGCAAGGACAAGTTCTTGCCAGAACTAAATGCTCACTCAGCGAAAGTAATAGACGTGTTTCTGCAAGCAGGAACCAAACAGAATTCCTTCTATGGTAGTATTTCGTAACCACCTCATACGTCATATCGCGACCCCTTATTCTAGTGTTCACATCCTTGTCCTATATTGCAATATTGCCCCTTAGAGTAATTCCTCTGTTCTATAACATGTCCCATCTCAAATAGCGTTACCAATGTTACCACTCTTGCCCAAATTGTAAAACCCGTCCCAAACTCTTAAGTCCCATACCTATATCAAACTGTTGTAACAATTTGTGACACTGACCTATATCTTAACCCTTCACGTTTTTTACAATAACCCGTCCCATAAACGTGACCCATCAGGCAAACAAATTAACTTGTAACTCTGTGTGATACTGAATCCAATGTTACCCTATTGTGACTGACCAACTGTAACTACACCGGTACATTATTGTGGCCCGTTATAGTGGCCCATGTTGTAAACCCCTTTATACTGTATTGTAATGGGTTTTGACCACCGATGCTGGCCTCTGATCAATCGTTGTATGAAACAGTCCAACTTTCAAGTTCCTTAAGCTTCATGTTTTTGGAACAAATTCCCAGATGTTTCCCTATATTTGTTTTGCATCTCTAAGAAGAAGAAGAAGAAGAAGAAGAAGAAAGAAAAAAAACTTGTTACAAAATACTAATAAAATAAGACAACCAATATGGTCCGTTGGCTCATCTTCAACCAGCAATGGGGTCCCAAGTATCTAATGCCAGTTTGCGATCCTATGTAATTTCAAGTGACATATTTTTACACATAGGTTTATGTACTTGTCTTTTGATCCTTGACATAAAAAAACAAGACAAATTCTGAACGGGTTGCCAGTAGCACTCTGTATGCCTTTAAGATTTGATAAAAAATATAGATATCAGGAACCAATATTGATGGTGTTGTTTTTATCACCAAATGCATGCCCGTAACGTTTGCTTGTCAATTTTCCTCTGTAATTGCACAATGTTGTAAGCAGAGCACATTAAGTGTAAGGAATCTGTACAATGCGCATCACGCTCTCCCCCAAATCCTTTGTCCGGGGCCTCTTTTCTTTAATTAGCCCATCCTACACATTTTCAAATTAAGATCATTGCCGTGTTTGTGATAGACAGCCTAGACGGTGCATGCCTGGAAGTGAAGGTATTATTTGTGGTTTGACAAAAGCGGCTGAGCTTAAGCGCGCATTCGACAGCGATCCACCCGGAAATCCGAGCAAAACTACGGCGACTGGAGTAGAGAGTCCCCCGACATGGACATCAGCGATGATTGATACCCGCGGTAGGAGATAATAAGACGATTTTCCTCCCTGTAGCCGAAGCCCTTTACGTCGCTCAGCCTGCCTTATCCTGCAGCAAGGATACTGACGGGGACCTTCTCCTGTAGCTCATTGTACCAGCTTAGATCACGTTGCTTGGAGGGAGTGAGTACGGTAGCTTTAATTTGCCTCTGCCGCGGACCACGGTCTCCTGCGATGTCAACAAATTTAATCGTCGCTCATAAGGGACTTCATCAAATGCACGTCAGTTAGACCCCAGGCCGCATGGGCTACAGCTTGAGTAGAAGAACAAGAACAAGACGAAGGAGGCAGAAGAAGAAGGAAAAAAAAAATCGGTGTAGCGATATGAGAAGCAGCCGACGAGAAAGCTGTCATGTTGGTGCTGTAAAACGTGATTCATTTGCAAAACAAATATTTGACCCCATGATGATTTATGCAAGCTAATGAATTAAAACAATTTCCCCCCTCGATTAGGGCGTCCTCTATAACTGAATTAGGGCGTGCCAGTATTAAGTAGTGATGTGGAAATCAATCAAGGCGGGTTTGGGTTGACATGTTTTGTGTCCAAGATCTGGCTTGAAGAAAATCGTATAACGTAATATTTAACACACATTGACAATGTTGGAGTTTTTTTTTGTTCAAGGGGGAACCCTCTGCTCTCAACATAATGACCTGTAGATCGTTTCAGTAAGACATTGTGCGATATCTTTTAATTAAAAATGTGTCTGATCGGAAATCAATGCTCGCCATCTGTTTCATAATTTGTTTTATTCCAGGAGCAGATGTTTAAATTCCCAAATCGAAGCGCCCTCATTTGGTACACACGGGGTGTTGCACAACATTAAAGCATTCGCTAGCTTTTTATACTTTGAATTTGACATTTTAAACACCGTAATATATATATTTTTTTAACTACCTTTATGTTAACAAGAGTTGCCTCATCAAGAAAAACAAAATTACAAATGGCGTCTGACATTGATATTGGAAAACAAACCTCACCTTCCTTTTGTTAAAATCAACAATGATCAATTGTGTTGGAATGCATAGCTCCCAAATGCCCTTCGTTTGTTTTACCCATTATAAACGGCCTTGGTGATGTATAAATCAAATCAAGCCTGCATTACAAATTATCCCAACAAATTAGCGGTGTCAGAATTGTAGAGAGACTCACAGATACCATATACTTTGTTTTAGATTATCACTCTGCCACAAGAATTGAAGAACGTACACGGGAAGCCGTCCATGGAACGGTTAGCATAAACGGTTACACACTGCAGAAGCACAGGACCTTGTAAACCTTTACAGGACGTTACATAAAAAATGGGGCTCGTAATTCACAAACTTCAAAAAACACTCTCTGGGAATAAATATGAATAAGCGCCTTGGGACGCCCGTAAATATAAAGCGCTACACATAAACTAGTTATTTTATTCTTAAGATATCAGTCATAGAATGCGGGGGTTTGAATACCGCCCGAGTAGTACATGCCTATGTACTTTTTTCCCCCACAGGTCTCAGGATAGCACTGAGCATACAGTGTTTATCGTACATTGGTGTGAGGGGAACAACATACCCAAGTATTAGAAACATTATTCTCAGATCCTGTTTAACTTTCGATAAAAAGTAAGAGCTCATTATACAATACTGTATTAGAGAATCTTTGTACATGTGTAGGCCTACTCCAAACGAAATGGTGAACATGTACATTGCATTTCAGTTCGTTTTGTAAGTTCACAGTTTGAGTACCATATACACATTACGAGAATTCCCTGTGTGTTTACGTCCCATGGTTTGGGAGTTAACAAAAAAACTCACCAGAACCCGAATCAGAATTTCAATCGAATGGATTAATATAAATGCGTCTTTGATTCAGACGAAGTTTTCAAATATACCGTGATTTCCTTAGGCTTGTTACTCACATCGGGAACAACCACGGCACGGATTTGGGGGAAGGGCCATTCAGAATAACCAGTGTTTAAACTTTTGTTTTTCTTTTCTTTTCTCGAAATTGTGGGTTGGTGGGTCGAAAGAAGCAAACTTAACTAATCCGAATGGCGACCTTAGCTTGGCTGACATAACCCTTGCACACGACACACGAAATGTGAATGAAACGATTTTGTACAGCATTGTTTTAAGTGAAAAATACAGCCGAGGCAAAAGTTCACGAGCACCGCACTGACTTCAATGCTCCGTTTCTTTTGGATGTAAAATAAGTATTTTATTTTTTCCCTTCATATTAATTTGTGTGTGTAATTTTTTGAAAACTTCCCCCTGTTTTTTTAATTTTATTTTTTTATAGCATGACCAAGATAATGTGATAAGGCGGCTCATCAAGGGGAATGCAGTGCTAAAACCACTAGGCCTGTCATTGGTAGAATTGTTTCCTCTCATGGCATTGTTGTGGTGTACATTATGAATAATTCATGAGTAGTGACGTGGGTCATGGGGCATGTGCAGCCAATCATATTGAATGTTCAAAACAATTGTTTTTAACGAGGGGCGCCTAGACATGGATGGGTTGGCAACAATTTCACACGAGTTGCTAACTTCGCTGCTAGCTAACAGCGAAAAGTTTGTGACCGTGTGAACGCAAAAATAGTCAACTTCGCTGCTAACTTCGCTGCTAACTTTTAGAGTTAGCAGCGAAAAATTCCGCTGCTAACTTCAGTTTTACGACTTAGCAGTGAAACTTGATACTTTAACAGCGCTATTTTGCCGTGTGAACGCAACTGATCTTATCATTTTATTTCCAATTATATTTTCCACTGAATTCTCCAAACAAGTTTAATTT
>CM021529.1:5153748-5192517 GCA_010994315.2 Pisaster ochraceus
TTTTTTTTTTTACGAGAGTTTGGTTTTTCAGTAACTTTGCAAAGTTTAGACTCACTTGAAAACAACCGAATGACCCAGCAAACGGGGAGTAGGGTGGAGGTGAGCGGGTATATATTCTTGGCCACTGACTAATAAAACAAAAAAACAAGATTTCAAGACAATTGCAGGTTTGGTTGAACTAATTATCGACACAAATAAATCAGTGTTTAGTTTCAATTCGAAAGCTCGCCGGTCAAACAAATCGATACCAGTTCCAATCCGCAAGGAATATTGCCACCTGAAATACTGTCAGATCGAGTTTGCCAAAATCAAAATTGATATTAACGGGCACAAAATCCATGAAGTCATATGTACATTGTTGACTAAAACCGGTAAACCATGCGCGATTTGCGGCTGAGTGTTCCTTCCCAATTATATATGACTTTTTTTTTCTAATTAAATGTTTTTAATATTTAAAACCCTCTAAAGAAATCCTGAGATTCTTAAAACACGATGAGGACACAATTAGGGGGGGGGGGTGTAACCCCATGCCACTCGAAATGAAAAGCAGGGGTTCTGGCGGGTGGATTGACAGTCTAAGAAGGTTCGAGTTTTGTGCACGAAACCTATGGGGGCGTATAGTTTATAAGTCCAAACAATGAGACAACAATGAGGAGTGTTAGATTTATAAACAATGTGCTGGTCGAAAAGGACAATACACATGTACACATGGTCGTGGTGCGTGTGTTGGGGAGATGGGATTGGGATTTTTAAGTGCCCTTTTGGGGACCCACACAGTATTCATGGTATAAAGATCGTTGTGAATCGTCAACTATGATTGTATCAATTTTAACACCAACTACACGCCCGCAACTTTAACTTGACGAATAAGGGGCAAAATAGCCACGGTGAGCACGTTGATCCCCCTTCTACTCTCGGCACCATTGTCATGTCGTCATCTTTTGCCACCTTGCCCTCCTTCTCACCGCATCAAATCTCAACACTTACCTGCACCTTGAAGAGTTTTGAAAAAAATGGGCGTTGGAGAGGCCCCCCGTCTGCCGGGTTGTGCTTGTCTAAGTCCCCCTCGAGAACAGCCACGCGCGAATTCGGCCACTCGGCCAGCACCATTTAAGCTCACTTGACCGGGTTAAAAAGGCCTCATAATTAAACCAAGCTCCAAGTCCTTTCTTTAGCTCCCCTCAAACATTGAGGGCAAAGAAATATCACCTATATCGAGACAGGTGTCAATAAAAAAATATATATAAAAAAAACACACGTCGAAATTGAGTTCGAAGTAGCAACTTTGGGGCGGATTGATGGGAGCTCTGTTTTTATTGCTGAAATTTAATTTGGGAAGGAATTGTATGCGGTTGATAGAAAGTGGTTGTTTAATTACTGTGTTATGCGTTAAGTGCTGGTAAATCTCTTTGGTTTAGAGTGGGACATTGATTGACGTCTACGGTTAGAATTATGATGTCATGAAGACGCGAACGTTGACCGTAAAAGGTCATGACCTCCATAGGTCTTTTGCTGCTTCAAGGGAATGCGCAACACATGAGAATATCAATGCATAACGATTTGCGCTTGGATGTTAGAGAACATGAAATTAATCCCCTCAAACCATATGAAGTCTCTCATGTTCAGACTTCAGGAATTTAAAAGGAAGTACTCTCAATGTTACAACCTGCCCTTGAAGTTCATAAAGCACCACGTGGGTTGTAACTAGGCCGTCAACGTCTTTTTTAGTTTTTTGAATAGGGAGACCCGGACACGATGTGGTTGTTGGTTTGCTTTCGTAGTTTTTAGGGGGCCTGTTCGTCCATCCCCTGCAGTAGTCCTTGTAGATGTGGGGGGTTTTGGTCGGTTTGTCTGTGTGTTTGTATAGGCCTAACCAGAGTACTGGTCTATTATGTGCCTTCGTCGTCCATGTCGCCATATCACGGTGTTGTGACTGGCACCAACTGAACCAGAGTACCCGTCTGTCTGCAACTAGTGCACCGACATTACGTGTTTAAGTAGTCAGGAACTCCAATTCTTCAAAAGGAATACGATCTTTTTACGGTCTGTGCTCGCCTTCGGAGTTTTGATACCTGCGAAAAGGAAATACCACGATGGTATTAATTCACAATAGCGTATTACCAGTATGGAGATATCGCGTGTCACGGAGGAGGAGGTTGTCAGTTCGTTTGAGCTGTAGGGTATTCCAGGAGGGTTGAAAGGTCATGGGAGAAAGGTTGTTTAGTCGAAGCAAACGGGGCATGAAAGCCTCATACATCACGAGCAACCGTGGACAAATTAGCCCAGCACCATAAGCAGCATTTGTGGGCGGAGACTTGGGGGAGTTGACGTCCATTTACGGGTTATTTTGTTTCCATTTAATAGATGCGGTTTCACAACTCCCTGACCTCCGTTTCGTGCCTCTCACTATTCCACCGGGGGCCGTGTTTTACTCCTTCCTCTTTCTGCCAGAGTTCAAATAATCGAAGTTGACACCCCACGAAACCCTCGCCAAAAACCGGTGGACAGCAGAAGACCCTGTGGGCGCCCCCCGTTATTAAGTAGGTTCCTTGATTCCTCCATTTGATTTTTTAGTATTATTTTTTTCCTTCTTTCTCGTCAGCATTGGAATTGAGGTTGTCAAAACGGAGGGGGTACAGGGGTGGGATATTCTGAATGACTCGGGCTGACGGGGCATGATGTTGATGCTAATATATTCTGTGGAATTAATTCACCCCGGGGGCCACACAGTCGGACTGGGAAGCGGGGGGGGGGGAACACCAGGGTGGTCTAGCACAGTCCAGGTGCTGAGTGGTAACCCGATATTGCCGGCGAATGGTGATAACAAACCCCCATCTTGAACTGTTTACGCACCCGCGAGAGATGGGGCGAGAAAGGCATGGAGCATGGACATGATGTGCATGTGATGAAATGAGCCTGATCCCATGTTCTGACGGAAAGGGGATGTTTCCACAACTGCTGATGGATGAGAAAGGCGCGAAATAGACAGGCATCTTCAATTTTGACAAAAAGGTGCTTAGTTGGTCTTTGTTCGAGCAGTCGTTTCCCCAAACGGAGGTTATTCTTCAAGTATTGAAGAAACAAGAGGAGGTCAATCAATAGAGGGCACTGTTTAAGACTATTTTATCATGAATGCTTGCTCCTTGCTCCTGCATGGGAACAAGAACGTGTATTGCTAATAACTGTGACCAACCTAACAGGTCAATGGTTCCCTTTTCGTCTTTATTGCTGGTTGATTTCGCCACAACGCCCAGGATTGGTATTCATGTACATGAACAACTAGCAATGACGTACCGGGGCTTTTTTGCAACTGAGAGGTGATAAAAATTTAATAAATATAGTGGACAGGTTTTGAAAATGTTTTCCACGGTAGGAATGCCCCCCTTCGTCTTTTTGTAATATGTCCTTTTAAACATTTTCATTACCAGCAAGTCTAAGCCAACTACTGAGCTGTTAAAGCACCAACAAATTGCTAAGCAGAATGATGACAAAACAAATAAATAATAAACCACATTGCGTAGCTAAAACAGCCCACGAGCCAATTTGTCATGCGTTGCACTTGACCGGTCAAGTGAATCTATTGAGCAAAATTCTCAATTGGGTAGTTCAAATGCACATGGGCAATTGTCAAATACGTCGTCACTGACGAACGAGTTACAATAATGGCGGTCTTGTAAATAGAGGGAGGGTGGATGACGTGTACCCCGAAATAAAATAAAAATAAAAATAAAAAACATAGCTTGAGTAAACTCATGCATTGTATTACTTATTGTTGACAGGCCTATATAAGTTGTTTTAAAGGGGTGCAGAATGTGGTCCGATAAGAACTAGACTCAGACCAAGAGTCCGCATACGGGAAGACACCCCCCCCCCCCCCCCGGTATACAAATCACCATCATCAACCTTGAAAGTGAACGCAGCCAAGTGAAAACATTATTCCCTTACAATGCACGACTGGGCACAAAAATCTTCCCGCCGTATTTTGTTGTTCGCTTTGACTTCGGAATCCTCGGTAAGTAGGGCAGATAAGATCGAGCTTTTTTGCCTATCGGCGCTCCGTATCTCTGGTAATAGCGGTTGCCGTCCCCGGGGTCGTGCCTCGCATAACTCACTTTTTTAAATGGAGTTGAACGGTGTAGTTTCTGTTGTCTAGGCTAAAAAGCCGTTTACGTAAAAATCAAACAAAAACATATATAAAAAAGAAAGGCTTGCAAAGAGGTAGTAGGCCTATTTGACCAATTAAAGACATTGCTGGGTTGATTCGTTGGGCCCTTATCATTGCTTTGCATTCACACCACGTGTCCTTTTGTTTGGTACTAAGCATTATCCAGCCAATTCCCCCTTTTTTCATAAAATAATTGGACAAGATGAAAACAAAATGTTTGAGGTGACGTGAATTTTCTTTCCATAAGGAGAAACTTAAGTACTTTTCTATTTAAAACTTGTTTCGTAGCACACACAAAAACCCGTAAAATATCAAACTGTAAACGTAAATAAAATGTTTCTCGAGACTACGTGTGAATTTCAAGTTCAGCAAATATTGCAATCATTTATTATCACAACACAATCCAGACAACTCAAATCAAGACAGTTTCAGCATATTTTAAAGTTTCTCATTAATTTATTGCAAAAACTCTTAATTCCATTGCACAGATATATTTAAAATGGACATCTTATATATAGTATTGTAAATCATATATGTATTACTATTCCATGTAAGGACAATTATGCAATGTGCAATTCATTGAGCAGTCTTAATGTGCAAAATGGATTTGCAAAATCAAAAAATGTATACCCCCAATTTATTCAGAAATAGGACTAACTGACAAAAACAAATAAATATTAACTCAAAGGGGCAAAATGTAAAACCAAGTGGAGTTCAACTTACAATTTGACCCAATTTACAAATATCTGTTAAATATTAGTCACAAGTACAGTTGTTTACTAATCATAGTTGAAACTCCCAACGTTGAAATCACGGGGAGTCTAGAGCGGTTAACAATGGTCATTTAGCATAATGCTAAAACAAAAGTGAAATGTAGCGTCTAAAACGGATTTCCTGCGTTTTTTCCTCTAGATGCCCATAGAAACTGAGAGAGCAAGTCTCCCACTTCCCCCTGTTAAATAGAATACAACAGCACACAATTACCATACCATAACCCAAATGTGCACATGGTGGACATTTACAATTGTGTCCAATGATTGCTACAGTCGAGGAAATATCTGTGTTAATATTCCAAGTTTGGTGTTATAGCGTTGCAACGACGTCGCTATATACCACAAATTGTGCCAACCCTTGCTCTATCAACAACGCCTTCGTGTATTTAAAAACACGTCGATCCCAGATTAGTTCCAAGTCCACCCATAATGGCTCAGATTTGACACAAATGCACGTGCGATTCTTCGTTCAGAATAAATACGTCGAGGGGAAAACATTGTCGTTCAGGCTTGATACTCTTCCACTTTCAGCCTGATTTCCGATCCCCCCCCCCTTTCGAAAAATCAGGGAAAAAAAATTGTGATTAAATAGCCTGAAAGTCTTCTAAAGCTGACACCCAAATGTACATGTAAGTCAGCCCTTGTACTCATTGAGTGTTCCTTGGATTGAACATCATGCCCGGTTGTTGGTTTTTATATCATTGTGTGATTGTTAAAGCACAGCATAACTTGAAACCATATAATTCTTAAGAAACACATCTTTAAAAGCATATTGTGAGTAATAACTGAATGGTGGTTTTTATACCCTCCACCTTGGCTTGGGAAGCCAAATAGGAACTCACGTCTTGGGCACCTGTAATCAAGACAGAAATCTTCTTCGTGGCAGTTTGGATTAGTAGCACAAATTACACCAATTATTGACCTCGTGGTCTGTTTTCCCTGTTTATCAACAGACCTATTAATAGTGTAACATGTCTATCGACGCCAAACGTTCATGAAATGATCTGCGAATGTTATTTTTTAAATCTTTGTTTCAAAGTGGGGCCTTTGTATACGATAGCAGTTCAGCATATTCCACTTCATCTTCCCAGTTTCATCTTGAGATGAATGGAGACCAAGAATGTTTTTTCTCTCCAGCCTGAATGACAGCCTCACGCTATCAGGAGGAAGCCGTGTCTCGTAAACGTTGTAGGAGTAGTTAGTGAGAATGAGTTACAGGGTCTTAGCCCAGGTTGCCATCTCGCTACAGGGTCACTAACTGGATGGGCCCAGACTTGGCGATTTGCGCCTGTTTGTTCGGTGCTTCCAAAGGAAATTGCAAGCTCCCATACACCCCGGGGTCAGCCCGACAGTAACGCTAGTCGACCCGTGTGAAGTGCTACCGTGTGCTGGCTGCTCCAGCACGGCCGGTTTATACTAAGGGAGGGAAACCTAACTCGCAGCCCGCCCCCGGCGCCTTCTCCCCGATATGACAGCTCTTATTACCCTTGCAGCCAACAATGTTTTCAAATTAGTCATAATGAGTACGGATCAGACCTCAGCACCTCATAAGAACTGATTATAGATCTGTAGGATCTAAACTCTTTAGTAGTCTGTCCCGAGATATCAGTACTTTCAGCTCACGGCTTAGTCGCGAAAGGAGGCGGCCAAGCGACGGGACCCCGGCTAAAATGGCCTCCTCCGTTTCCCAAGACTCGCCGCAGGCCAGAATTGAACGGGTCGGATGCGCCGTACAAGCTCGTCTCAATGGCCTTAGTGTGATCACTTGGTATCGTTGCATCCATCTCACAAGTGAGGAAGCTCCTTGAGTTCGAATGATACATGCCAAGGTGGCTTGGCATAACCGTCTTGAGTGATGCACCGGCCGGGGAATTGGGCGGATGGTTTATCAGAGTATAGTATCCCGACCAAACACCGGTCGCATCGCGAGCCCGTATGCCCGGAGAACAACCGGTGTACGGTTCGCCATGTGAACTAGCATGAACTGTCAATGTATACCTTGATGCGAGGTGTGGGTGTCGCCACACCAAAATTAACGGTCATGAACTCTAAAGTGGATCGGCTACATTGTTATGTGTTTTTAATGAACGCACCAGACGCCACTAGTCGGGGAACATTAACTAGCCACTATTGACACTATTGTGTGTTCTTGTTTCCTATGTGTAATGTCGTAATAGCAGCATTTGCGTTGAAACACTTTATTCGGAGCCAGTCATCCGTGAGCAATCCTTCATTTTTGTGTGTAAAATCGTTCAATCAAACTCCAGACGTAATTTGAAGCAACTGTGATGTGGCAATAACACAGAATTGCAATCAAGGTGAATGGTGAGCTTTTTTTTTAAACGGGTAACAGCACAAAGGAACACATCATGTCACAGTGTGCATTTTGTAATAACAATAGCAATTGTATCACCGATACTGAGCACATATTATGTAGTAGGCATAATTACAAACATAATGCAGCAATAAAGCAAACGAACCGGTCTTACTTATATTCACAAATTATTAGCTGTTTAGTTCTCCCATCTGCGCAAAAAAAGAAAAAAAAGAAGAAGAAAAAAAAACACCGTAAATGTAAATCAATCATTCGTCTTGTTTAGCCTCACGAGGAGACAAACTTGTTTGCAAATACTGTCAATTTCTGAAGGGGGGGGGGGCAACGGGTGATATACTAGAGATCTCCCGAGACTGAGCTCCATACCTGCCATTGACACATTCTGTGGAACCCGGTTCGATTCCCATTAATGCACTATTACGTGGATTGCTTCCCACGTTGAAGTGTTTTTCTTCCAACAAGATAAAAAATAAAGTCACGGATTTTTTTTTGATTTTTTTTTTTTGTCTTCCGTTTACACGGTTCTTCAGTTCTGCAGGTTCAAGATTACACTTGACACTTCAAGGTCCCTTAACTTTAACAGACCTATATGTTGATCAAAATTCATGATAATGAAATACATGTTTATTAAGAAATTGTACGTTTAACAATTAATCGTATCATCTTTAGGGATGATTGATATAAATAAAATGTATACGTCTACAGTTGCAATTACCATGTCATTATTACTGATTTGTTTTTCCACCGAAAATGTTGAATTAATGGGTAAAATGTCTCCAATAATATCATGCAAAATGGTGACAATCACACAACAGCTTGTCTTCTACAACAAGTTAGAAATCTTTGGTCGGCTTTCTCTCCGTGTGAACCTAATAACACAAACTTGATGTGTTAGACATACATTACTGAACAACCGGCAAAGAACAAAAGGCAAACAGAGAGAGAGAGAGAGAGAGAGAGAGAAAACAAGGAAAAGAAAAAAAGAGGGGGGTACAACGAGAAGAGGAATTAAAACTACTGCCATGTCAACAGGTTATATCCATTGGGCAACTACGCTGCTAAGGCCTCGTCGTAAATCAATTACCCGACGTGAAATTAGTGTAAATAAAGCCGGAATACTAGAGGGATGCCAAGCAGAACAAAAACAACAAAGCTGAGATTGGCAAACCTACTTTCTCGCCCCTCACCCTCCCCCTTGTTTTCCCCCGCTAGCTGATGACTGCGACCCGATCGAAAGAAATGTCACCCGTGACTCCATGACCGGTTAGGAAAATAGTCATTTCTCGCAGTGGAATCTTGGGACGATTGGGGACAACAAAGTTTTATTAATAACAAACTGATTCTTATTATATAAGTTAAACAAAAAATACTTGATTAGTTGAAATACAAGATGATGTTATTTTATTGTTATATTAATGGTGATGGATTTGAATTGAGTTTTGGTAAAAAATAAAAAAAAAGTACCAGCCTGGCAAAGTAATTAGCAATGCTCTGAGCATTCATTGTTTTCACTTCGCACAATCTAAGTAGGCCTAAACCTATAATTGCAATCGTTGTACTTCTATCATGATAGAACAGATAAGAATACTTATTAGAATCGAGACACCTGACCTCAAAAAAGGGAAATGATTTATTACCCCCCCCAAAAAAAAAAATACAAATACAAATTACAACAATAAGACAGGAAAAAAAGTACAATCTATAGTGTAATGTACAGAAACTGCGTTTCCCTGCGAGCAGGAAGTACCAGTACAGGCCAACCGTACAGCAATCTGGGTGAACAAGATAACATTTTTTAGACTTTCGATATTACCAAATCCTACTTTTTGGCGTAGACGAGTAAAGTGAAAACAAAGGTCACTGGTCACTGATCATAGATCATGTAAGCTGTGACGTCATAAAAGAGCCTGGGCTTCCTGCAGGCACGATTTGTACACAGCTCAATGGGAAAAAAAATCGAAAAATCTTACATCTAGCGGGGAATACACCGTCCGATTTTCATCAACTTTTGATACGAAAGGGGGCACATCCCAAAACTTGTCCAGCAGTTATTTTTTTATAACTCCTATTATTTTATAACTCCTATTATTAACTCTCGTTATAATTTATGTGGAAAATATGACTCAAATGTCCCATATGACTAGTGCAGTATCTTGCCAGCCAGAAAGGCCTTGGAATGTACAAGGTCACTGTTGTTGTAAACAAAGGTAGTAGGCCTATGGGCTGTAACTTCTTTGGTTCAAGAAATATTCATTCAAACAAATGAGACTTGGCCTTCATATTATGATGACCAATATTAAACTATCGATAAGTTCATCGGGAACTCCTCTATTTTGTTTTGGGGTTCAGGACGGGTAGTCATACAAATTGAGATTTTATTCTCAGACACAAAAAATGACAGACGCAAATAGCTCGAAGTGAATATTATCAACAGAAGTATATCATTAACATTTAAGAACTATGTACTTGTTAAAACTATTATTTAAGAATCGATACCAGTTGCTTGGGATAAAACTTAGTCTCTCTAAATTTAGTTTCTCAAAAGTTTAAATTGATTCATGCAGTGCTACTCGCTGTCATTGATTTGTACAACTGCAACACACACAGCAAGCAAATATAAGCAAACTCAACTACTGGTTAAAAATCATGTTAAAAAAAACCTGTAAAGGGTACAAAAATAACGATCATGTGAAACGGTCACCAACACATATTTCAGAGCCAGCAATAACAGATATTCATTGACCACATATCGAGCAAGTAACTCGCAATGTAATACATACTGATCAGGCAATGTTGCGAGTGCTCACAGATATATATAGGGCCTATATATATATATCTGAAATGATTAGAAAGTATAATGGTGAACGGGCATTACTAATGCAGCACGGGCCGTCTGCCGCGTGTATGGGTTACCAGCGAGCCTGATCACCTACCTAGTGCATTGACCAAGTACGCCAAGTTGAGTACATAAGTATTTCCAACTGTTTTCTTTTTTCTTTCTTTCTTCCTTCCTTTTTTTTCTATAGTGTGTTATTCCACTTCTCCCGTGTTCTTGAGGTCACGTCAGGTCATTGCATTTCTAGCTTTCTGTCAATCAAGAGAGGACAAGAAGCGGGCAGTTGCGCCAATAATACAGCCAAGCGTCGCTTTCAAGTCCTAACTCTCAAGAACCGGCCGTACGTGGTTTGTACGTGCGTTGACATGAACCTGGAAGGATTGGTTTGGCTGGCGACCGGGCACGGTACTGTACATTAATTTGCGGTGCCCCTACTCATCGGAGTTTTAAGGGAAGTGTCCAGGGTGATATGGCGTGCATCTCTAAAGCCAGCCCTTTCCGGTAGATTTCCACCGCTCGACAACCTCGTCGGGGGGTTGTTCTAGAAGTACGGGAGAAGTCTCCTCACGTGGACAGCTCGGGCGACACACTCCCCTCTAGAGCCATCCAATATGTATGCACAGACTTAAGAGATGGAACAGAGTCCGAGACATTGGGGGGTGAACGAACGCGTTAAGCCATGGACGTGGGGGTGAATTCGATCGAGTGAAGCGTCAATTGCAGCGAGCGTCTAGCGCGTCACAACACTAGTGAACGGTCCTCGGGGATGCGGCGTTCTCAGCCGTTGTTTAAACCCAAGAAGGCCGGCAAGTGTCCGGCGAGCTGTCAACACCGTCACCCCGCGTGCAAACACTGGCACCGTGGGGATATCACGCGGTCCGGACCTGGGAATAACACAATTGGCGTTTGGGAGGGGGGAAAAAATAGGAGGGGTATGGATAGATTCACCGTAGTGTGATGTAATGCTAGACGCAAACAACTGGGGAATTCTCAAAATGCATGATCAATGTAAGGAATTAGCACATCCATATACGTGTGAAGTTTTTATTGGTAATTTACACACACAAAATGGTTTGTGGTGTGATTAAAAAAAGTCTAAGTTCTAGGTGTTGCATGCATAATACAGCTGTGCCAATAGTCGGGGCCCCTGTACAGGCCTTGCTATATAAAATATTAGTGTCAGATGTATCGAGTTGCAGAACTACTGTAGGTAATAAAGTAGACTGGTTTGGGTGATCACACCAGCTTAGTAATAAGCACCTTTTCTTTCAGTCATGATCAAGTCAACATAATTTAATTTGCACATGGGAAGAGGAATGCACCGTAGAAGTACTCAATCATAATAGAAAAATACTAATGACTAATGAATGAGTGATTGACAGGTAAGAAGTCAAAGCCAATTAAATAAAACTGATATATCCTTCTTTTTTTTAATGTCATAATACAGAACAATATAATACAAAAGCCATACCCAAACAAAAAGATACAAATACTTTAAAAACGCAAACACTTTATAAATCACTTTATAGTTCACTTTATAGTTCACTTTATGACTCACTTTATGAGTACAATAGCTGTTTGAAATTTAGTGGCCATTGATCATTGATTATAACCCTAACCATTTTGTTGTAGTTGTTAATTGTTGTTGTCTTGTGTGCGCACATAACTCAAAGAACTGTTTAACACTTCAAAACGTTACTTTTAGGAGGGGAAAAAAGCGAGGGGAAAAAACCCCCCAACAAAACATCCGAGCGACAAACGCACGAAGCAGTTCAGTGCTTTCCCACGCACGTGCATTCTACGCGCACGCCGCCACTCGGAGACTCGAGGAAGTTTCTGAAAGGGTCGAAAGCCTCATCCACGGCAATAATTATTTGTACAATTTCGTGAAGATGTGACCGGCCAAGAATAACTGACAAGCAGATATTTCGTGTCCAGGTTCGTTACAAGCAACAACAACCCACCTCCCTCTCTCCCAATAATGCTAGACAAAATCCCTGCCATGGATTAAGCAGAGTGTCCGGAGAAAGGTAATAACTGAACGCACGACCCGTCATGTCGGCCGTGCCCCCTCGATCCCCCGAGTTGGCTGCTTCTTCTTTTTTTCTTCTCGTTACAATTCTTCCAAAATGACGTTGGCCTGCTCGTCGCTTTGCATTGCAAATCTTGTATAATTTTGTGTGTGTGTGTGTGTTAAAGGCTTTGCCCGTCTTGGCGAATGCAGTGGCAGGGAGAGTGAAGTCGATTTTGAGTATCGCCTTCTGCGGTGTGACAGGGAGGATGAGGGTAGACAAATACTGCTGAGTATGTGTACACCTCACAGTTTTTTGTCATCACCATGTTTGACAAGTGATTTCATTTCCGTTCGGATCACTTGTGTAACAATTTGCTGTATGATGTTGCACAGCGATTCCACCCCCCCCCCGCCACCCAATCTTTAGTTTAATACAATAATGCTGACTTAAATGAAATTAATCACACGAGCACTGGACACACCGTGTTCAATACAACCCGGAATCTAAGTCAAAATGACCAACAAGCGGGTTAATTTCACGCAGAATCCTACTTTTAAAAAACCCAACATTATTTTAAACCAGTTTCCGGGTCAGCCTGACCCAGAGATGGGTCAGGCTCACTGGTACCCAGACATGTGTCAGGCTCACTGGTACCCGGAATGGGTCAGGCTCACTGGTACCCGGAATGGGTCGGGCTCACTGGTACCCGGAATCCCGGTCAATTCCGACCCGCGAGAGGTTTTTTTTTCAGAGTGTAAGCCAAGCACTACCACGCACATTATCATTAGCAGTTAACCAGTTACAGATAGTGAGTATTCAATGGCACTCACACAGTATGCCTGAAATATTGTTTCACTCTGTGCTAAGAGTGACACATTTTGAGTGCTTAGGCCCTGATTTCAAAATCCATAATCGATCGTTCGCAATAATCGTTAATTCACTTTATTCGCGAACAATTAAAGACAAGCGCCAATCAAGTGGTCAATCCCGAATCCTTGATTTCATCTTTAAGAACACGGGGAGTGGAGATGCATCAATTAGCAACGTCTTAACTATTGCATAATGTGTCTCAAGAAATGTTAGGTTGTATGCGGTGAAGCAAAGTCACACAGGGATCCCCAGAGTGTCTTGCGCCATGTAAACCCCTATGACTTTAATATAAGAAATCTGTATAGGCCTAGACACGAAAATGAAGGGGTTTCGGTTTGAAGTCTGTGAGGACAAAACCTCCGTATTAAGGAATCTCGTGTGAGTTCGGGTGAAGGGATTGAAACCCCGAAATTCAAACCGGCACCTACCAAGCCTGATAATGCAGGCGAGCATACCACTCGGCTAACCTTATCTCCCATATACAAAGCTGGCGGCAATGCCTTTTTGTCTCTCAAAATTTGAGAGCAAACATTTCGACGAATTTTATTGATATGTATCTCTTTTTTGTGTAATGGTTGATTAGTGTTCAACCGAACATGTTTGATGAAGACATGTGAGTACAAAACTAATTTGTTCTTACAAGAAACAATTTTGCATCAAAATATTCTTTTTTAATTTGAGTAAATTGCAAGACAACCAAATAACAGAGTAATACCTGAGCGACTCGACACTGTCAAATGTAAATCTTAGGCATTTTCAACACACAGTTAAAAAACAAAGTTTAAATAAAATAATAATAATAAAAACAAGCAAACAAACACCCCAACAAACAAACAAACAAACAAACAAACAACAACAACAACAATAAAAAAAAATAAAAAAAACCACATCGGTTTTCGGGCTCCTTCCCGAACACCTAAATACAAATAAATCGAATCACATATTAGCCTAAGTATACTACAGTACAAACATTCCAAATCCATTTACGTCGTGTTCTTCTCGACCTAATTAAATACACACATTATGATTAAGGGTTATCTTCAATTAAAGACGTGTCTCATGTTTCATGTATTTATTTTAGGTAATGAATGATACATTCACTGGATTTTCTTTTCACGCACTGACGCACTGCCTTTAAGTTTCTCGTCAACAAGCGTCAACATCCGGCCCTTAAAAGTACTGTTGGGATTTATGAATCCAGTGCGTTTCTTCACTCATCCAAGACATTATCTGATTTTAAGTTGTTTTCAAACGGTCAACAAGGACCACATTTGTATATAAACCTCTACGGGACACCGCTCAGCTTTGGATTGGTAGCTCTTGAACACAGTGAGAGATTTACAGTCAGTAGTTCACCGGGTTGAACCGTGTCCTACCGGGCCTCTGTCAGCTCCAAGCTTACTGAATAAAGTGGATATGGTCGGCGTGGGAACACCGGGACATCACGGGTTATGTATGGTTATGATGGGAACACAAAATGGGAAAAGAAAGAGAGGGTGAAGAAGGTACTTTATATCTGACAGTGGTTTTAGAGTAACTTCAGTAATGTGAATGCAAAGCATCGTGTGCTGTTCGGGCCGATGTCACAAAGAGTTAAGATCGATCCTAACTGTGTATCATTTTTAATGGCTAAGCAAAGGGCGAAGTCACAATACAAATCACATAAGGTAATGCTGACAACTTATCTTAAGATGAATCTTAGTGCTTTGTGATTTCCAGCCCAGGTGATAACAATGCATACAGTGTCGCCGTTTTCAATCCCAGTAATATCGGCAGTTTGACAAAATTATTGAAATTTCAATTACACTGAAAATGCTGGTGGTAAGACCGGTTTGGCACTCACTAGTTGTAACAGCATTCATTGTGTAGTTAATGTTTGATTTAATGTAATGCATTTTTTATGATAGATATTCCCTTTTTTTTCCCTTGCTCACTAAATCTGGCCTACGAGCTCGTAGAAATTAGGTTTAAGGACAGCTCTTTGCGTTTAGGAAATCAAGGGACACTTTGCGCACACTGAGTGGAAACTGAGGCATACTTGGCCGATCTTACTTTATCTACCAGTAAATCTATTGTTGACGAGATATAAGCTTTAAGAGCGAGCAAAAGCCCTCCAAATGTTCAACTTGATAACGAAGATAATGTAATAACAGAAAACCACGAAGGCCGAAGATCTAGGGCATGGTATTATGAGTAAACCATACACAAGTGACTGCTGTAATGTGGAATGGAGGTTGTGTGAAACAAATAGTTCAAAAAGAAGAAAACGGAAAAAAACGTACGCTCGCAGCAAGTGAGGGGATGGAGTGAGAGCATTTTTTGTGTTTGTTTGTTGGGAGCGAACTTGAACTCGGATCGCATTGTTGCATCGGCTATGACTCAAGACCATTGAGGCATTGGCGGTGTGATTGTTGGTCGTGGGCCGCCACACTATTATGATGGGTATAATCAATTGACGCGGTATATCCCTTCTTAAGTGTTATGGTAAAAATGTGAGTTGCCGCCATCAATAGAAATGGCTACTGCCTACTGCCATAGTGAAAAAGAAAGAGAAAAAAATGAAGAAAAAAAAAGGAGACTAAAATCGTTCAGCACAAATTACGAAACGACACTTTGGTCTTCCATACAGCTGTACAATACGTGCAACTTTAATATCGGTGTGGCTTGTCCAGCAAGAGTTACTGATTTTGACTCGTCACATAAAGATAATAAAGTTTGAAAGAAAGAAAAAATGCTCTCGTTTCTAATAGACACACCATGAAAACAAGACATAGAATATGAAAAAAGGGAAACCACAACATTAATTTCGTTTTCGAATACTATACCAAAGAACGATTTATATTCAGACAGGGACTTTACAGACGTTAAATGGTTTCGTCAAGAGATAAACTGCCTCTACGAAAATTGCATACTTTATTAAGTTTGTATCATGAAGGTTAAGGGTAAAAAAAAGGTCTTAGTTTGTTGTTTCAATCAATCATGTTATATATATATATACGTACAAAATACTTCATCTTGTTGTAAATTAAGCCTATCTAATCAGAAGTTTCGAAAAGATGTAACTTGTAAAAAATAAATCCGCTATTGCTGCAAAATATTTTCAATAATAATAAAAGGGACGTAAAGCATTGTTGGGGTGTCTGTTTGTTTGTTGGTTTTGTTGTTATTGGGTTGTTGTTGTTGTTGTTGTTATTGTTGTTGTTTTGGGTTGTTGTTGTTGTTGTTTTTTTGGGGGGCAGAGTAAATTAATTTCTCTCCTAGCTTCCCATAAACACATTACACAGCTCACTTGTGAACATTTCATCCACTTCACTTGCAATCTCCCCCAACTTTTACGGTGTTTCAGACGAACAATAGTTCTCTGGCAGATTGGTACGGTGAGGTTTCGTATTGCGATTGGTAACCAAATACCGTCTTTAAAAATGCCACATCCGTAGGCAAAAGAACTGTCTTGGATTATTTCATGCTGCTGAATCTGTATGGCAAATGTACACGAGCTAATTGTCCATCGTGGTACCAATGGTCAGTGACTGTTTGGAGACGGCAGGGGGAAAAAAGGTGTGTGAAACGATAAAAATGGCAGTTTTTATACACTAGTTTGGAACAAAAACCAAGTTGGCCCACTCAACGCTGGTTTTTACCAGCGGGAAATCAAGCCCACCGCAAACATAATACTTTTTTTCTTCGGAGGGTAAGGAGAGAGAGAGGGGGTGGAAGGAGAGAGAAAAAACACAGTATATATCAAACGGGAGTTGGTTGTGCTACCAAATGTCTAACAGCAGCCACCTCATAATGCGAATAATACAAAATAAAGAAAAAAATGGAAGGAAATTACTGCCACATGACTTGTCGGTTTGGTTAGGATTGCGTGCGTTTAGCATAATAGACTGTTGACTGCAACTTTCAGGAAGGCATGGCGTGTTGTGGGTGTGTGTTGTGTGTTGTAACCAACAAAGATACACACACACACTTATTAACTGAACAAGTGAAGTAGCAACGGCCATGACAGGCAGACAGACACAAATTCACAACTCATTGTTATTTCATTTTCCGAAAACCCTGCTATCAAACTATTTGGGGAGTCATTATTGAGAGCCCATAGACTGGCGCCAATGGGTCACCAGCCGAAGTACGTGAATTGGGATGGGTTCGAAATTCGGCAACCAGATTTAAAAACTGCCAACTTTACGTGCGTCATTAAAAAATAGGGTAAACAATGGCTTTCAAGGGAAATCGGGCGGACGTAAAACGACGATTTTGATCTTACATCTATGGACAAAAGACGGATATAACAATGTTATGTACTGTGATGTTATGTATGTGTGAGAGAAGTCAAGGTGAATGCTAAAATGTACAAACACTGAACTAAAAATAAAGACAATCCGTTCAGGGAAACTCAATTGGAGATACCAGCTACGATTGTAACTTCGAAAATTAACCAAGTTAGGCTTTTACTCAAGTTCCTCATTACGGCTGGGTGGCCATTAACCATTGTACAGTTAACTTATTTCTTCCATTTCCACGTAATGTAACCAAACCGAGTTGTGGACGGCAGCATGGTCCCCCATAATTTAATGAGCATCAGTCATCATTATATTCAATGCATAGAGACGGGAACTAGATGTAATGGCCGATATGTGATGAACGCTCAGTGATTGGATTATTCTTTCGTTACACTGCTCGATTACGAGTTTGGTGTTCCTATTTCCTTGTTCGTGTGTAGACCCAACGGATGTGTAGTTACTATGGTAATAACTCCGTGCAAGTTACAAAATACAGGTCTTGGAGCTTCATGATATCCAGCCCCACATCACGGTGGGGGTCACCTAGGTCATTCTTAATGACGTAGCCCCCTTTAGGCGGAGTGACGTGTTTCGAACAGCGCCACCTACTGCTCGTTTTTTTTGTGTTTGTTTTTTTGACGCGCCGACCAAAATGAAATCAGATAGGCGGGCGGTTAAACAATAACGACTCTGCGAAAAGTTAATTGCCTGGACAGTGCCATGGTAACTAACTCAACAATCACGGTGCACCCCCCCCCCTCTTAAAAACCATCGCATGGAAAATTGATCTTCTCTGACATTTCTGCTGCTTATTCCACTTCCTCTTTCTATAGTCAGACAACAACATGGTGGCAAGCTGTTCAATGCGCAGCCAATTACTGGTAATTCTGTCATTGTGCTTGGGGAGCCACAGGCTTCGATTTAATGGTGTGCAATGGGGACTACCCAGCCGTGCCAGCAGCGAGCACACCACAATAGTCTCTTCCCAAGTCACTATTATTTATACCAATGCATCAAACCAGCTCAGTAACTCATGGGGCATTTACCGGGTTTGCACCAGGACAACCCACCCGTGGGCGCTATTTTCCCCTCCAAAAAAAAAAAAAAAAAAAAAAAAAAAAAATGAAGTGAATTCCTTCCCTCGTCTGGACTCTCAGTTCTCTCTTTCCCTCTTTTTCATTCTGCTTTTCTTTGCCTTACAAATAACCTTTTTCTATACTCTCAGTCAGATCGGGCAGGCGAGCACAATTGAGGATTACTAGGCCCCAGCCAGCGCCGTGAACACGGGTACCACCATGGCCCCGCCATTTTACGTGTTACTAAGCCCTTTGTGTTGGCCAACTCGGCTTGCTTGGCCCTGCGGCTTTCCCCCCGACCCCCGGGTCACCAATTATTATTGGCCGTCCATACGGGGCCCCTCCCTTCCAATCGTGGTTGAAAGGAAACTTTGGGTAGCGATCCAATGCACGATGTCTCCATATTACCGACCACAACCTTTCTATCACACTGCATTACATCAAGATTCCTGGCGACAGAGTCAGCAATAAGACGGGCTCGAACTAATTTAGCAATTTCCAGGGGTGACTCCGTAATGTGTAATTTGATTGGACCGTGATTGCACGAATAATCACAACAAAGTGCCGGAAAATGGTATACGAGGCACTCGAATTTGTTTTCTCCGCCAATGCCGCATGTGCGCATGCTCGTGGCAGCCTGCTCGTAACACATGACCTTCGCAATGTCCATGACAGTGCAACTTCCGCATTGTCTTATCAACGATTAAAAATTCATATTCATAAAATGCACATTTAAAACACAGAGAAACACAAACATTGTCATTCATAAATGGTTCATTGATTACATGACCTCAATTCACCCGTGGTGTTTGTTTTAACAGAACCTTCAGTTTTACATGTACGGGCTAGCCTCTCGCCATCGTGTAATAAAACACATCGTGAACAAAAATGCACAGCGATTCAGCTGACCGTTTGAGATGCCCACCCAGCGCGCAGCAGAATCAAACTACAGTACTTTCAAACTACAGACACTAAATACACTAAATACACTATACACTAAATAACGGCGTTCTAGGCGCCTTGTTTTACTGCATCATTTCTTAGCTAATACTCTAGATCATACTTGAAATTTCCGTATGACAAAAAACAAAATAAAACAAAACATGGGTCACCTTCAAAATGTTGTCTCTAAATGACTTGTCCAACTCTGTGTAATTTTGACGACGTTTTTATTCTGTACAAAAAGGGAGACGTGGGTAACCAAGTCGACCTAATGTGGACACCTTTTGTATAAACAAGTATTCAAAATATAAGATGTATACGAATGGCAATGTTTGTACTTTGAGGTACATCGAATAAACTGAAATGAGTTGAGCTGATTTGGTTTGAGAGTAATTGAAGAAAACGAGAACAGCGCCAAGATACAGAAAGATACAAAACAAATTAATACAATACTCGACGCTGTTTGCCAGTTTGGGCTTCATGTTGTTTTTGATGGTATCGCATGGGTCTTATTTTTGAACAATGTTGCCTTCAAATTAGTGTGTCCACCTTGCGCTGTTTCTTAGACGCTTGGGTCGCTGGCTGTTAAACAAAAAGATGTAATTGTTACATCGCCGGTGTGTTTACCCTTTAAGACGCTTGATTTTTTAATTAAAATGGGGAACCAGTGTAAAGTGTTGCACTATCGTCATCGCTCGAGCAGTTGATTAATATGATAATTAGATTCTTCATGATCGTAATTATGATTCTAAAAAAGGAAGGGGGAAAACAACACCAGTAGAGCTGTTACTGTTTAGTCTGGGTCCAAAACGTCTCAGACCGCCTAGAACTCTACACGTGCATTCGCACTACATGATACAAGATGTACATAGCACATCGTTTTCGATGTTTACTCTACTATTACTAGGGTTATAGCTTGGTGCTTCGTGGACGGAGGATCGGAAGTTCGTGATCTTTTGGCTTTTTAAATGAAACTTTAACTGTGCAAATCATGTTTGGGGAAACAGTGTTTTAAGGCATTTTAAATGATACACCTTGTAAAAATGACACCAAAAGGAAATGTGAAATCGGGCCAGTCAGTCATTTTGCCCTCTAAAAATGCAACAAAACGAAGTACAACTGGAAAACAACAAAAAAGAGTCTGGCTCCTTTCTCGTAAAATGAATAACAGTATTTGATTACTGTAATTGTATACACAGGAAACGTGACGATGATCAAATGCTTTATATAATAAAGCGCTATGGTGTAATAAAATTAAACCGCGAGATGAACCCAAACTGAACATTTTGTGAAAACAACTACTTCATTATAGTGCAGAGCATACCCACCACATTAAGCATTAGTTCAGTGTTCCAACTCTGCTTATCCTAGTACACAAACTGTGGGCAGTGTACACAGGTTGCTTATAAATGGCAGCGTAGGTTCAATTGTGTTGGGTTAATCCCCCTCAATACTTTGCGGTCCAGTGTCGGGCTGGAACTGATGTTTTTTTGAAGGCTCCCAATAAATTACAAATTGTTGCATTAAAGGCCGAGTGTAAATTACACGTCGTATATCACAAGGATATTTACTCTGCTGAATGGCGCATGTAGCTACAAGAAGATACGAAGGATAACTTTGTCACTCTCCCCCCACTCTTTCTCTGTCTGTCTCCCTCCACTCCAAGGCAAAGCGTCCCGAAGATGCCAACTTAAGATTAGTCAATATTAGCCAAATACACGTGCAATTATCCGAATATTTGGGCTTGTCGCTAATCATATGCGTGACTATTTAGCAATTGGCCTATTTTACGCAAGCTGCGTCTGGCCTCCTAATTCGGTTCAGTCCGATGTCAGTGGCACGTACCTACGCAAGGCATCAACTGTGGTTGAAATGAAATAATGCACGTCGCGTAGTCGTGAATTTGTTTTGCCGTGAAATCAGATGTAATTGGCGGTTGTATACCTCCCCGTCCTTGATTCGGATCATGTGATTAAAGACATAATACAAACAACGGAATGATAAAGTTCCGGCTTTATTGCACTGGAGACATTAAAACCGGTTTCTTCGTCGACAACGACTTGTCAATCAAACTTTTAGTCAGCATTTCATCGTGCGGGCCTTTTTGCAATCTACAAAAACATTAAATATGCATATTAGTTTATGTTTCCTATTCACAACAGTGTTCTTACAATTATGTAACCACTAACCAGCTTGTATATAAAAAAAAAACAATGCACCGAATTTTAACACGGTTCGTAAAGCAACATTGAGTACAAATTCATGTGAAACATACAGTAAAATCTCCTTATATACATAATTAATAATCATATTTCTATACAATATTTGCTGAACGTTTGTTGGAAGGATCATTGTCTTCGACTAATTAGGTTGCCTCTAAAAAGGTAAGGTGTTTTGCTTTGTTGTTCCTTTTTAAAGTGAGGTGAGTTTATAAATACATTATATTTGTCCTTTTCTGTCACTCTAACTCGAGAATGGTAACACGCATAAGTAAGGGCCCGTATGCTCATATTGAGTATTTCTTTCTTTAGCATGGAGCAAGTGCACACAGTGGGGAAAAAAATGACCGGTAAAATATACGGAAATGGAGAGAGAAAAAATAAGTGGAGATGGGAATGTGCAAGTTGCTTGGGGTGTTCTGGCCGTTAATGAAGGCAACTCCGGCGAATGAACGCCTGACTAGCTCGAATGAAGCCGCATTTCACGCCCGGTTGATCGCTTCGTTTTGTAGCCAATTGAAGCGGCGAGCGCCCGGTAACGGCAGGACTGCGGGAGATGTATCGCGCTCTCTTCGGGGGCTGTGCAGGGAGACTCATGCAAGGTCGCAAGGCCAAGCGAGTGCAAAAACGGGGACATTTACTGTGTACCTTGCCAATTGGAATCATTTAATTGGGACTTGGTGATCGCGGTGTTTTAAGTGCCACTTAGGGTTTGGCTAAGTGATTTACATGTAGTTTGACGAGAAACAGTAGCGAAAAGAAAGAAGAGAAAGACCAAAAAAAACCTTCAATGGCCTGGTATGTATTTCACTCCACATGCAAGTTGATTAGTCAAAACGAGTACCTCAGTCCACCCAGACAGATCCCCTTCAAAAACTGGTTTGTTATTTCTGGGAATTGGTAAGCCCAGCAACAACAAATCCGATTTCCAGTCGAAGACAGAGACATGCCAAGTTTGAACCCCCTAAAAATGAAATATGGTGCCCCGCTTGCCGCACCTATATACAGAGGTGATTGTACGTGTTTTTTACGCGGACCCCGATTCCCGTTCGCTTCACAGAACATCGGGTTGTCAACAAAAAAGTGGCCCGCAACACAAAATGGGCGTTTCTACTCGAGAGAGCCGATCAATCGACAGAGTTCTCGCTCTGGGGACGACTGTATATACTGGCAGGCCTTGCCCCAGTGTGCACAACACCACAACATCCTTACCCGACCCAAGGAAGGACCTAGGTCAATGAAATACTATTCTTCATGACCAATTCAATGATAGATATGATCAAACTCATATTATAGGATTGTGAAGGAGCTTGGTATACAACGCTGTAATTCCTCTTTTATCATGGATTATTGCGCAGATCTGTTTTTCCCTTCCATTCGGGTTGTGCAGTTTCGTGCAAAAACAATACGATTCGTTTGGAAACAGTCATCTATAAACATCAGCTGTCGACATTGAATTTTGACAATGGATTTTAATTGTGACAATTTAATTTCCCAGTCCCCGTTTGACCTTAGATAACACGGAAACACGAATGGATTTCGTGGCTGATCGTGTTTTTGTCCGTCTTAAACAGACGGAGGGGGAAAAACAAGAAGAAAAAAGAGAAAACACACAAAGAAAAAAAAATGATTGGAATTCGATTCAGTTTCTTTAGATATGAATGTCATTAAATAAAATATCCAATCCCATTTATGAATTAGAACAGTATTTCCCCTAAAGATTTCCATTATATGATGTCCTTAGACACAAAACGGACTCAATCTAAACACGGGAACAGAAAAGGCAGAGGTATTCCTCTTTCCTAGAAGAAAAAAAAATAATAATAGCAAAATAAAGAAAAATGGCAAACATCCAGAAATGCAATGATAACAACTTGATTAATAAGACTCCGTAGAGACCATTTCAGCAATCATGAACCTCTTGAGTTTAGCCCTTGGAGCAATTATGAAGATGGTTACGGTAGAGGATAGATGAAGAAACTTCAAGACGGGGAGGGGAGAAGAAGAAAAAAAAAAGACGATGAGTACAACCTAAAACGATCTGGCTACTTGATTTTCTACAGTGATTCGCAACAGAATCCCGCGTTACGTGGGTACCGCCATCATTGCAGGTATACACAGCGTGTCCCGAGGCGTTGTAGCTATCCAGTGTGTAAGGAGATAGCACGGCCATATCAAGTCGCGACACCCGTATCGACAACAGCAAGGCGAACCCATGTACCTGTATTGACCAGGGGAGTCAGGCCGAGCTTCGATGACGAATGGGATATGGCGGGGGGCGAGGGACGAGCGGTCGGTCTAGATTACTACATTAAGTGACCGCTTTGTGACTGATTGAAGTTGTCAATGGCGTAACTTGACCAATAATGATCAATTTAAATCACCTGGGTTCGAGGGCGAAGCCTTGTCGGAAACAGAATCACTTACTCGCTACTGCAACTGGAAGTTAAGTTTAATGCACAACAACATTGAAATAAGTGGACAGAAAATAAGACACTTGCCCAGCGTTGCGCCAGGTTAACTACTACCACCATTGTATAACAGCCACTGAAATGCTTAAACAAAAATCAATATAAGATCCTCTCATGTTGTACCATAAACAGATTCTTGTAAAAGAAGAGAAATAATGTCACTTACATTGACAGCCTGGCATTGGACCCCGTGTAGTTGAACAACTGCACCCCTGTTCTGGAAGAAAATACAGCGTCCGGATTCACTCCACCACTGTCGACCTGTCTCGGCATAGTTCTCAAAACCTCGGCATGAGTTGATCCACGCAGCGAAGAAAAATACAACTCCTACAACCCAAACCCGCTCTGAAATGATTTGGAGACCTTTTGAATGGGGTTTAATACCTTACTATGACAGCCTGTTTATTTGTGTGTTTGTTGTTTTAGTTATTATACAGAGCGAGGCCCGCGCTGCGTCGCTAGCGAGGTGCCCCGTCTAAAAACACGGGGGAACGGACGCCCTGCCTCACATGTGCCCCGCGACGAAGTCGTATAAATCACTACCTTAAATATTTTCTTTCAAAATAGCCGCCCATTCAGGCGGGTCTCGTTATATGCAGCACAAATTGAAACAAAAACACCACACACATGCATGAACTGAGGATACACTCACATAATGTTGGTGAATTGGAATGTTGTTTTGGTTGGGGGGCCCGGGTAAAAACTTCCGGGTCGGGGTTGGACGGTTTTATTGCTCCTTCTTGGCGATAAAGGGGTACACAAAAGAACTGGAAACCTATCATGGAGGTGTTATTGCAGTGGATAGACCATGTGTATTGTGTTACCAGTCTGGTATACACAAGCTCATTTTGACATGCCATGAATTGGGTAACGCTAACCCTGGCCTCCTTGGTAATGTCACCCCCCCTCCTTTTCCAACCCGCCATCCATCCAACTTCATTCGAGGCCGGGTTAATCGCATTGAAAGACCAAACAATAACCGTACCATTGCGACAACATGTAAAACGAGGACGACTCAATGCAAGCAAAGAGACATCGACACAAAGCTAATTTGTTCGTATTATCTGTTGATAAATGGTGATTTAACGAGATGCGGTAAGACTAGCCAAGTCATGCGCAACATGTAACAGTTATAAACATCAGGCTGGGATGAGACTGGGCAATTGAAAGCTTCCATTGACACACAAAGGCGTAAGCTCAGCACAGTTTGAAAACAAGTTAATTCTAAAGGTAATTTATTTCAATTTAGTGGATTCTAAATGTAACATGTGTTACTACTACACGCAAAGAAAACAAATCAACAAAATGTACCAACCATTATACATGTTCAAAATAAGAACACCAATTTGAAAATAAAAAAACAGACGAGGGAAAAAAAACCTTATCAAAACAACACAAAACAAACGACCAACTTCCCAAACTGAGTAAAGTAAACACAAAAACAGACCTACATGCAAAAAGTAATAAAATGATAATAATCCAAGCATCCATACAAATTCTAATAAAAACTGTAATAAGTACAACCAACCTTACAGCACTTAGCTCACTTATAAAAACAAACCTACCGTTTTTCTCCCAAAACAAGTACGTTCTCTGTGGTTTTAATGTTTCTCCCCATAATTTATCTGTATGCAGCGAAAACCCCCTCACCCAAAGCTTCAGAAATGTATTTATTATTTTACTGCGTTTCCAACTTTTGAATTTGCTCTCAAAGGAATGCCCAGACATGTCTGTTTGTGAATGCATTCATGACCAGTCTCTCTCTCTCTCTCATTGTGGTTAAACTTAGGCTTATTCGTGTGTTTGGAAACATTGCAGTCGGTAAATAATACAATAAAACCCCTTGAAAAACCTCGTTGAAATCGGGGAAAATGTTTTTTTCAAGATAAATAACATTGACGTTGTTTGATGTTATATTTGACACTCGGGCCTAATCAGATTGGAATTAAGGGTCTCAACATTTACTCTAACAAGGTTAGATTCCAATGCAAGTTTCGCAAAGATGGGAGCATTTTAGGTCGCGGATTTCCTCCGGACGACTGGCTCAGAGACTTTATCAGTAGTTTTTGGAAGAGTAAACTATGATGTCCAATCTTATAGTTTGCAATAAAAACACTATAATTTGACAAATTAGCCCGTACAGATTTAACGACACTGTGACTACGTGTTCAAGGAAACACAGAGAAGCCACTTGTCTGGAATATCTGGGCCAGATTTTTTTGAACATCGAACAATGAGGTGTTTGATGGTGGGAAAACGTTCATCATACTGTTGTGAGGCTTAAAACGGATATTTGACACCTGTATCTTAGAGCCTAATCAAGTTTATGAGACAAACAAACATACAAATAAACAAACAAACACCCCAACAAACAGAGAACAAAAAACCAGAGCAATTTTAGTTGTTCGTGCACCTCCAAATAAAATCTATAAAAATAAATAAAATAACAATAACATCACTCCAAAGCTTAGTTAAGCTTCGTTAATGTATTATTTTGTATACATTATCAATCACATGGCGTGCCTGTAAACAACTAAGGTCCCCCGAAAAACACAAACAAAAACAACAGCAAAAAAAACACAACGAGTGTATCGTTGCGTTCGGAAACACGCAACAGACGTATCTATTTTTAGACTCGGTCTTGCTAAATCGCAAAGATATATAACTCCATTTCTCAAATGGTCAATTAAGTTATCCGTGGTTTTTTTCTGTGTCACCTTTAATTATAAGCCACACAAAATACGAATTAGAAATCTCAGTGGGGACACTTAAAAATGATGGCAAAAAAAATGTAAAACGCCGGGTTGCAGGAATGCCCCAAATGATTGCTAACCTAATTCGGAGTCAGATTGGATGAAGGCCCCCTGATAAACGGGTCAACTATTCTCCTCCCGAACACTCAGCATTACACCTCGTAGGAAAACCTTTGACGTTACCTGCAATTTTCTTTTCTTTTTTACCTTTCAAAATTATGAGGAAAACTTCACTCAGGTCGTACCTCCCATTCGTTTCCATCAGCCTCTAAATAACCGTAATATAAAATGTTAATCGGTCACTCGGGACTCTGTGCTGCTGTGCACGGTAATTCATAACTCACTTACAATTTACAGGTGAATTTTACATCATCTCACAACACCACATTATGATTTGTGATGTGTATGTTTCGTCCCTTCTTAGTGTTTTTTTTTTTCTCACCATCATCATAACAATTTCTTCATCGAGAAGTTTGTTTTGTTCAGAGCAATAATCTTTCAAACACAGTGCAGTTAAGGTGGGAGGATACGAGTTGATGACTCTCAAATCATGTGACTTCATACCATTACCCTACCCAAGATGGAGAGAGTAACGTTCTTGTGACCGAGTTTGACACCATGCTAGCCCAGCAAAGTGACAGAAAAACAGTCTTGTTTTGGGGTTTTACGTATACACAATGGCGTGACACAAATCATACCTAAAAGTCTAACCAATAACCCAACAGTTTGCAGTGCAACATTTGAGCAAACATTACAGCTGCTAAAAATGTCGAAACAAAAGTGAAACGAAACCTCTCACTGCTGAATTCTGTCTGAACACTTTGATTAAGTGTGTCTGTGTGCGTGTGAAATAATTACAGTATTAAGTACTAAACTTTCGATTTCAGAGGGTTGAACTGATTTTGTATTTGTGTCCATTTATTTTATATTTGTTTTATTATTTATTTATTTATTTATTTATTCATTTGTTTATTTATTTATTTATTTGTTTATGTATTTATCTATTTTGATTAACTCATGTTTGTGGGAGTGGGGGTAGGGTGGGTGTAAGATATATTTCAACAAAATAAATTAAAACATCCCTGTCGTTTTTCATAAAAAAAAAAATCACTTTTTATCTCACAGATTTTGATCCCATCGTAGGCAAATTTTCCACAGTATTAAAGAATGAACACTTATTTCGTAAGAATTTCTCTACTTTCTTTATATAATGAAAATGAAACTAGCTTTACTTTGGGATTTTTGTTAACCTTTTTTTTTCTTCCTTTTTTTTTGGTTTTGCTTCGAAACGGAAGGACTTACTCTGTTCGTTTTTATTTACAATCTTGTGTGGGTTTTTCTGTTGCTGTCAGATTTGGGATAGTTGCAAACTCGTTTTCAAGACACCATCCCTTCTATCACACATAAGGTAAACTAAAATGAGTTGCTTCTTTGACAAATTCTTCAATACCCGAAAAGGATTTGCTTCCAAATTTGCTAGAGTTCTGTAAGTGGGAGTGTTTATCAGTGTGAACATCCACTCGTTGAGTTTGATGGAACAAAATTGGTCAGGATTGCCTATTCCCCCCCCCCCTGCATCGTGCCGGGGTAAGGGGGACCAAACCCCGATCAACTATACGAGCTGATACGAACGCAATGACCTCTTCTTTCCCCTCATTTCTTATGGCTGTGCCAGCCTTAAACCAGACCCGTCTCTGCAAGACGCAAGATATGAGCGAGATTGGGTTAGGGAGTCATTCCCCAGGGAGAATTATTTTCTAATCTGTCCCTTATAAGTCTTGTGTCAGGAGCAATCGAGCCACATAGCCAAATGCTCCCGTATCAACGTTGGCTTGACGACGGCAGAACCAAGAGCCGATGAAACGATCCACCGGACACGTCTGACGACTCCCTCCCAATGAAATTGGCTAAAATAACTCCAATTTCTGGTGCCACTGGCTGCGAAACGTCCTTCTAGTTTTTTTTTTCTCTTCTTCTCCAGATTCGGGGGAGAAGATCCATGCAGAAGCACGTGCAGCTAACATTGAGATCTGGGACGTGGAGAGTTACCACACAGAGTAAACCACAGATGTGGAAACAGTCGTGGTAATTGTGCATGTGGGTAATGTTGATAAATTTGGATGAGGACAGCTTTTTGTGTGTGCTGTTTTTTGTTTGTTTGTTTGTGTTTTTCTTTTCTTCTTCTATCTTCCTTTCTTTCCTTGGAAGGACACAACGTCTGCCCCCGACTCATCCTGTCTTGGTCTCCTAGCCCTCTCGGAGCAGTCGGAAATTGTCCAATAATCTCGTTTCTTCCCCTCGCTATGCCAATCAAGTCCCAACTGAAAGATTTCAATGGTACCCATTCTAATAGAAAAGGAAATGCGTTTCGATTTTTCTGGTTTCAACGTTTGCCATCAATTTCAGCGGCTGGTTACCCATCAATATTACGCTTTGAGATGGTTAGGTTTTTTTTCTTTCTTCTTCTTCATCATATTATGCAGTGTAATCATATAATATGAGAATGCATAATAAACAACAGAATACAGCTAATGGGCAGCGCGGTGCGTGCCTACGTCGCATATTAAATTGGCCATACATGTGTTACGCATATTGCATTCAGTACACCAAACAGTATTTGTTTATACTTGTGTCCATGTGTAATTATTTCCAGCAAAATGGCCATGGCATTGAGCTTGCTAAATATGGCCTGGTCTCCATGCACGGATCGAAAGTTGTCCTCCCCATTTTGAGCCACAATTTTCTTAGCTACTCATGTTTTCGCCACCATTACCGGTGCTGCCGTCTCGCTTTATATCCATTTCTTGACGCGCTGGACCAGCCGGGTGGCAGATCAGAAAACCCACAGTAACACGCAGATATCGACTCTCTTTCGCGTATTTTTAATGTCGGTTTTTCGAATTCATGGACGGGTTGATGTGTTACATCTGTCTTTGGCTCGGGTTTTTATGTGTGTGACGCGTGTGTATTGTATCGTAGCGAAGGGGAACTCGATTGGCAATCGTCAAGTCTTATTAGCTAGGCTGACACGGAACACGTAGGTGTAATGATGGGGCGCCGACATGATCCAACACCCGTAGGAAAGGCATCTTTCACCGCCTAGCATTTTCGACGCTCGCTGCTCAGAAGGGAATGGTTGCGTGCCCTGTTAAAAAAATCCAGCGGTAATGAAAAGAATAGAGAAAGGTTGCGGAGCTGAGCTTGGCATGTCAATGCATAGCATATGGGGCTTCACACGCAATAAGACATGTTAACCTTCGGACTGTAACGAGTATGTAATTTTCAGATGAACTTGGGACGTGGAGATGGAAGGCACTATGGGTTAAATAGCATGAGTTGGCCAGTTCCAAAAACAGGTTTAATTTCAGCAAACGTCTGTCAGGGACGCAGTCTAGCGAAGAACGCTGCACTAGTTGCACGAGAGCATGAGAAATAACGGTCTAAATTAGCCCCGGCAATATTCCACTTTTCCCCCACCGTGCTTCTCACTCTAATACGCTACTCTATTTTTTTTCCCTCCCTTCCTAGTTCTTCCACTCCAAGGTTGAATCAGACTGAACAGACACACATCGTAAACTCAATTACATCCTAGCGTAAAATCATTCTCATTTTATTAGACTTGTCAACAGAAGGAAAGCGGTTTGTGGTCTCCGACAATTACTCAGAAATATTCAAGAATTATTTATACCACTGAGTATTCCCATCTGTCGAATATAAACACAATGTACAAACATTAACATCTAATTAAACGTGAGTCTTAAAGACAAATCAAATTAAAAAAAAAACCAAAAAACAAAAAACAGAAAAGCCCAACAAGTCTTTGAGTTTTTAAAGTTTGTCTTCTAAGTTACACAGTAAAAAATAATGTTTAAAAAAAAACATTAGCATCTGTAGACAGTATTGCTAAAATAAAAAATACTCCAAAAATGATTTTAACAGAAAGACAAAGTTGCGTCGTTATGGTTAAGTCCAATGTACATGACCCACTACACACCCTGTCACTAGTAACAGCAATTTACGAGTCCAAACTGTGGATGCTGTTATCTGTGATCAAATAAGTATTTGTAAAACTTAAAACAATGAATTACTACTGAGTTGCTATAAAAAGTTGTGTGAAATAACAATATTTATGATTTACATTGTCTGAGAAAAAAAACCAGTCAGCCTCTTCGTTTAGTTTTGTAAGAAATATCTGCTTACGTATTTGGATTATTATTTATGATTCTTTAGATATTCTTTGTTAATACTCAGCCCCATGCTACAACACACCCACTTACTATTATGGTATGAAATTGGTAACAAATCTCAGTCTGAACTTCTGTCAGCCAGTTTAGTCAAACAGCCTCTCACCTCCTTCTTTGCTTTAACTTAAAATTTTCAAATAATAACAACACCTTTTTTTGTTTGTTTAATCAACACAAACAAATACATTACACCTCATTTTGATGATTTTGTTTCTTAATATAATCAGGGTTGATTTCGAGAGATCCGTGCGCCGAGTTACAACACTAATCTGATTCGTTTAGTTGTGGGCCAACTCGTTCGTGGTCCTGCAAAGGAAATGATGGTGTGTTCTGCCTAAGCATCGCTGCAAATTGCCATTTTTTTTATTATTAAATACTGTAAAATTCTACCCCAGTGCTTTGGAATAATCAGAGCTTCATCACGTGACAATTTTCTTCTAATGAACCGTGCGACTCAGTCGAGGGTGAAGATCGATTTTTTTTTTTCGTTGTAATATGTGCCAGAACGACCACGAACTAGCGCTGCATAATTCTTCTCACGGATCCGGCTCGGTCGTACGAGAGAGAGAGAGAGAGATAGATAGACAAAAAAATTAAATAAATAAATACAATTATACAGCTTTTGCAAACTAAACACACAGGACAATAATTTAAGAACATTCTGCCGTCATAAGATTTGCATGAACACAACAGTTGCAGCAAAATGGTTTCTATCTTGGATCGGAAAGTTCTGCTGGTGAATCTGTTTGAAGCGACAAACAAATTGTTCGAATCGATTCTACTCGGCTTGTTAATGTTTAAACTCAGCTTTATTCCCCTTGCACAAATTGACATTAAAATCACTTCGTAGCTTTGTGTAAATTTAACTAACATGACCGAAGAGACATTATGGCAGGGGAAAAAAGAAGGAAAGTAAAATAAACAACTTATACAAGTGGGAAATTTGCCAACCAGTTCGACAGCGTGTAAACTGTGGACAGTGTTGAGCAGCGATATAAAAAATAATCCCCCACTATAAAACGATAATGATTGTGACGATTCGCTTCCCTTTTTGCATAATGCTTTCACTTTGTGATAATGCAGAGTGTGGACTCACGACGACAACCGCAAGTGGTATTGCCGGAACTTATGTGGGGGGACTGAATCTACTCCAAATGCAATGGGTTTAACTCACTCTACGTTTTTAAGCTGATTGTAAGCTTCTCTTTCTTACGCAACCGGCAATGCTTTGAAGAAATTGAAGACCCAACAAAAACGTGATGTGTGTATGTGTGTTTTGATCAAGAATAGAGCACAGGATTACATCATTTATTCGATAATCGTACAGTTTGTGTATGAATTTCTGACCGCTTTTGGATGTCTGATAAATTCATAAAAGATAACTTTCCTTGTGTTTTAACATTGTGCAACATATAAATAGTAGGATTGATTCTATACATGTTTATATATACAATTTGTATACACAACATAGTACATTGTATTGCATGGTGTTAACAAAAATAATACTTAACTCCAGAAACAAAATGCCAGTTTAAACGGTTCTGATTTGGTCCAGCTTAGAATGAGCAAGTGTGCATTATTATATAGCCCCCATACACCTAATCCAATACATCGCTTGACACAGCGTAGGGTAGCCGGTCGCGGTAGTTTGGAATATCCGAGTTGACGGGTGTAAATTGAATAGAGCCGGGAGAAAAGCTTTCGCATGGCAGACCGCCACACGGTATAGTAAACGCTCGGTCACTCTCTGGCAAGCCACCAACTCAAGCGCACTGATCAGTTTCTAAAAAGCCAGCACAGAATTGCACATTGGTCTCCATATACCCAGTTTCCCTCCCTTCTAAGGTTTTGCCCCCATTTACTTCACTTCCCCCACTGTAAAAAAAAAAAAAAAAAAAAACACTATTCCGTATGACAACAACATGATTACCTCATTTTATAACGACAACAAAATAAAGTAATTTTGTGGTAAATGATTCTTAAAATGTGTGCGGTCTTGATACGCTTGTTATAGCGCGCTTTTCCGGTCACTGGGTATTCTATTACGGATATTAGCTGCTTTTGTCAAGTAAAAACTCTCAGATGCGGCTCCCAAAGTCTAAATTGAAATTAACAGACCGCTTCGGATCGAACTTAACACACACACCAAGATGAGCAACAAATTGAAGCATTCTCACAAAAAAGGGTCGGTAGTTCAAGCTAACAATAAATCCTATGTGTCTGGCGTGTTTACATCGGTATTCAAGAAGTAGTACATAAGTTTAAAACTGATTTTTGTCATAAAAAAATAACAGTTTGGTGTAAATAACACATTGAAAGATAACAGTACAGTAACAAAGTATAATATTAATTGATTGCTAAATGAGTTGACAATGATTAAATTAAAACACAAGTGTCCGCATAGATTGTGAAGCAGGCAATGGGGATAACTTGAACTGTGGATCAATGACAGTAACAACAAACGCAGCTCCACACAAAGTCAACGGGTCCGGCTGTTTGTTAAAGCAATATTATTCAAAGGTCCGAAATGCTAACAAAAACAAAGTGCAAGTGAATGGCAGAGAGACTTAACAAACTACTTTTTTTCCTTCTTATTCTTCTTTCTCTCTCGCCCACTTCTCTCTCAAAACACAAAAACAAAATTGTGCCCCGAGTTTAACCCAAATCAAACAAAACAACGTGATTCATGTAAAGAAATAAACCAGTATAGATATCTGTGTACAGAGTAATGTGACAATCTATTTAGTCTGACACTCTGGTGTATTCATATTTATAGCCCATGAGGTTTATCAGTTAAATGGGCCTCAATCACTTGTGATAGATTTACACTACAGTACAACACAAATTAGAAACCCGTTTTTTTGCATTATTTTTGTGTGGTTTTTTTTTTTTAGTTTGTTTTTTTTTCTTCGGTTTTTGTATTTTTTTGTTCAGTACTTTGTACAGTCATACGAAGAGTATTGTCCAGTCACATGGTACATACCGGATGACGGTGTGCCGGTTGGGGAGCGGTATGAAGAAGCAGCCAGTTGGCAGCTGTCAGCGGTATTCAAACCGAGTGTGACGGGCGAGTTGTGACTCAGTGCCATCAGTCGCTGTGAGGGTAGCCGTTGCGAGTCATACATACCGAAGGACTGACCGTGGGAGCCCGTGCTGCTGCTGTGAAGATCGCCCGAGCTCGGGCCTTGGTACCAAGAATTGCTGGTCGTACGATGCACCGGGCTGAGATTGCTAGGCTGTGTGGTCATTATGGAGTTCGGGCCCTGGGGACTTGGGCGCTGGGACAAGCCTTGTTCCTGGTGCACCTCTTCTGGTGTAGGAGCAATAGCCATGTGCTTCCCCATGCTCAAGTCCGGCTCATACATGTTACAATGATAGTTCATGCTATGGTTAAGGTTCACATTACCGGTACTTGTCTTTGAGCAGGAAACACCGCCCGACCCCGAGAGGTACGTCTGATAACTCAGCGGCTGGGGGGATACGAGTTGACCGGCCCGACCAGACAGGGGGTGAGTGTTGTTAGAGTTCATGTCGGCCGAAGTGCACCCGTTTGTGGAGTCGCGCGGCACAGTCATGATGTTGTCGACGGTGTAACTCGTCGGCGAGGTGGTCATCATGGTCCCATCGCCCGATAAATGCCGCGAATGACCCACCGGAGATTCGCGTAGAACAGGGGAGTCCACGGGCTCAACTTTGGGGGTTAACAGGGGGGTGTTTGCGCTTACATTGGTCTGCACCTTGGAGGTAGCCGTGATGGGGGACGTCGACGCTGCTGGATGAGTTGTTTCTTCAGCACCTGATGAGACGCCATTTTGATGAGTGATTGATTCTTGGGATGCTGCATCCCCAGACTGACCTGTCTCGTGAAGGCGTTCCCTCTCCTCCTTCTCCATGGCTTTAGTTCTCTTGAATCGCTTTCTACGTCTCAAGTAGCTACCATTATCGAACATGTTGTAACTGTCTGGGTCCAGGCTCCAGTAACTGCCCTTCCCGGGTTTCTTGTCGTCTCTCGGTATCTTGAGAAAGCAGTCATTCAGGGAAAGGTTGTGCCGAATGGAGTTCTGCCATCCCTGCTTGTTTTCCCTGTAAAATGGAAACCTGTCCATGATGAAGGAATATATCCCGTTCAGGGTGCACCGTTTCTCCGGTGCGTTCATGATGGCCATGGCTATCAGGGCAATGTAAGAGTACGGAGGCTTGACCAAGTCCTTGGGGTTCTGTTGCTGGGGTCCGTACGGCCCATATCCCCGTGCGATACTGGAGTATTGGTCATGGTGGCTGTATACCGACACCGGCATTGCCGAGTAACTCGGATGACGATAGTAACTTTGCTCCTGGAACACGGGGTGCATTACGCCTAGCGTGTTCGGCGTCCCCGAGTTTGCCGTGGCGAAACTGGCTTGCATGGTCAGCCCCAGATTGGATGGTGGCGTAGTGCCCGAGTTTTCCACCGAGTTGAAAGCGTACATGTGCATGGATCCACTCTGCAAGGCCTCAGCCTGAACACTATTACTCTACCCATACACTGAAACTTGAACACGTAGCAATCATCATGCCAGTTCTCGATGTTATAGGGTTTCCCTTATGCCCCGCCCCCAAATCTACCGGCCAATCAGCGCACTGTGGAGACCACCTATCACGACCGCACACAGAGAGCAATACAAGCACGACCATAACTGTCAGTGTTCCTTTGACGACCAAATAAATTAATTGCTAATTTTTAACCCGAGTTTCTACGTTCCACTCGATTACTGAACCCAGTTGTGACGAATTTACACGGGCCATGCTTTCCCATCACGAAAACTTTTACACCGTGGCGCTGTCTAACTTTCAAGTACAACAAACGCAAATCTCCCAAAACAGTATGACCTGGCTCGTGCTGTTCTAAAATCTCTGTCAAGTCCACTTCGTTTATGTTGCCTGGATTAAAGGGAACATTTAATCTGGTTTAAGTGGCACTGCAGTGGCCTACTTTTTCTCCCTTCCCTTTTCTTTTCTTTTTTAAATCATCGATTTAAGTAAAACTTTCCTCTGTTTAATTCGATCTTACTACACCAGTACATGTTGTTCTGATCGTAAGCAGCCGACGGCCATCAAAACCAGTGGATGGAAATAAAAGCTTGTTTTCACGATTGGGGCAGCGGCCATTAATTTGGGGTTTACAGTGGCGTACGGGTCTTTGTAGATAAAACCACGGTAGGCAGTTGGAGGTAAACCTCCCCCGCTAGCCCGTCTTCCTCGGCAAGCTAAAAGTACGACAAGAATAGCACCAAAAAATGCCCTCCAAACAGCTGGAAAGCATTAACACCGTTTATGGAAAAGATTTCTGTAACAATTTGTTGTAACAACCAAAGCCAATTATTATTTTCCTCTTTTATAAGTCTCGAGTTTTAACTCCCTAATAACTTCGGCACAGTAGTAACCTTGGCTCGCCACGTAAAAAAATGGGAAAATAAAAAAGATAAAAAACTCTTGTGATTCGCTGCCGTAATGATTCATAAAGGCATAAGACATGTGCTGTCGGTTACTTGTTTATCTGTTGTTTACGCATTAACCTGTATATGGATGTATTTCCCGCACAGTAGAGTGAATGAACGGGTGCCTTCTTGTCTACTCCTCTCTTGGCACCGCAAGACGACACAGGTACCCGATTGAGCTGGCCCTGTCCCCCGAGCCAAATACCTTTGTGAGTGATTCAACAATATGACCTTGGTGTCACTACCACCGCCATCAGAAGGGTCACAAATCCTTGCAGATACTCAACAAGAACGAAATGTACAAACACTCCGAAAATAAGAGATGTACACAAATCTGAAACTGTTTTCTGGAGGGATATAATCTTTGAAGACCTTGCCTTTGCAAAAGATAGGAACATGCAAAAGATAGGAACATGTTTCGCCCTTCCTCTAACGTTTAACTTGTAATTATTGGCCATTTTGTTTTGCCCAAGGAGTGTAATTCGAAAGTGGTCATAAATATAAATTAGTGTACGAGTTGAATTTGAACAGTTACTCAACATAACGGGAAATGCTGTCATTTTGTCTGATTGCATGAATATTCAAATGAGTCCCGTCCTTGCCATGTCATGTTTTACTAACTCCGCCCATTAAATGATGATAGAAAGAGTCGATCTACCAGCAATAAATTAGCAAAAGTATCTGACAATATGTAGGTCATAATATCGGTGGTAATGAGTGGCTATATAAAACACAAGCAAACAACAACAACAACAACAACAATAATAACAATAACAGCAACAACAACAACAACAACAACAACAACAACCAAAACGCTCATATTAAGAATAAAACTGATAGAAACAAATGACATTATTAATTCATTAGCAAGCACGGTAGTCTAAACTTGGTTTAGGGGTTTCTCCCAGGTTTAATTTTGAAAGTCAAATAGACTTACAGATGTTCGGTTGTTGTTGTTACTTTCCCCCCTAATAAGTTGTAAATGTTACTAATTACAGAGACCGTGTAGAAGTCAACCCTTGAAAATCGACAAGAAGGAACCAGTGAACGGGTTATTGTTCAAAACTCTCGAAAGTTTTGTTGTTAGAATAATAGCTCATTAGTCCATAGGAAAATTCACACTTGTAGCAAGCCACGTTTTTCAAATATCTACAGGTTTTTATTTTTAATTTTTTAATTTTTACTGTAATCAATTTTTGAAAGTATTGTTTGGTTGCACTATGTCTTTATTAATAATCCATCCAACCTTTACACGAGATTGTTCAAACACAGTTGTAATTTGATAGGCAAAAAGACTCACACACATCATGGGAATGACACCGCTGAAAGGAGTTTTCAGCACCCCCCCCCCCAACATCCATTTTGCAAATCAGCGGTACATGTTGATTTATGGTGTGAAAAAGGAATTAGAAAGGGGACCACTGGGCGCAAATTTAGAGGCAGAATGAGATCAACCACGAACCTTAAGATGGTAAATGTGAGCATGTCTTTTTTTTTTTTTTTACTTTGAAGAGAATGGCGAAGTCCTTAGCACAGTACTTCGGCATCCCAGCAGCGCCATACGTTCTTCCGTAGCTGCACTATGGGTGAGTACAGTTGCCAAATGCCGGTGTTGGGAAAGTTGTTTTAGAACACTTTGGTCGACGGTGTGTATCTCTAAACATACCCAGAACCTGACTAAGTTGCCATATTATTCTTCTCAGTTGAACCGTACGCCCGACGGCTATCTGCATACTTAAGACCACTGTATACAGTAGTCAGAATAACTTCTTATTGTTGACAGCGTCTAAACCTCTTTAATAACCCAAGTGTAGACTTTCCCCAGTTTGGCTGGGTTATGACAAGAATAATGGCTTGGTGGCTAAATATTATGACAGCCATGTTGTCACACGTCGCCTTATCGTGCATATTTCTCGGATACTAAACACAGAAAAATCCACAACGCAACGGTGTGTCATTCCGACACTGTGTACAAATGGGATGTAAAGCTTGCCGTTACTCGTACAAGCTTGTACAAAACATCACTTTGTTGAAGTTGTGTGTGTACAGACAGTGTTTACCGTCCAAACATTGCAAGATGACGTCAGCTTACTAAATACACAGGCATTCTGTGAGAATGTTGCCGATTTAGTAAGTGGGTTACTACTAAAAGCACCAAACACATCGATGGTTGACATCATGTGATGTTTTAAAGTTTACGTTGTGTTCTCGGGCTCATGCAGTTTTCATTACACGCTCACGTATCGTAAACAACAACATCGACAACAACAACAACAACAACAACAACAACAACAACAACAACAACAACAA
>CM021529.1:5192713-5205532 GCA_010994315.2 Pisaster ochraceus
AGCAACAGCGGCAGCGACAGCGACAACAACAACAAACAACAAAAACCAAAGCTTGTTTGCTTGATGAGTATCTTGAAACAAGCCGTGTATAGGTTCAACTCAACGCAAAACACTTCTGTCGCAGACAACAACGTCACTATGGCAACTATCTATTTTTGCTTTGTGTTTTGTAAACACCAACTTATACCAACTTTGTGTATTGAGAACTAAAGATAAAGTACCAGAAAACAAATGTTCGCGTATTCATTCATTGTTGGTTTATTCAGTACAGTTATCACAAGGCAGCTATAAAGGGCTGATTTGCGGACATAGTGTACATCCAGCCAAAAAGTTAAAAGGAAAGCAGACAAAACCTTTAAAATACTAGAGTCAATGTGTATCATTTAGCATGTAATGCCTCCCACGAAGTTCGTACTAACTATGACACCGTCCACGGCTGTGAATACCTTTTCCTGAAATAAAGCGAAGTGTTTTTGATAAAATTGTAAAATAGTTCCTTGTTTAGAGGAAGAGCCATTTTGGGGTCATTACTGTGATGCTTTCTCGATTACTAAAAGTTTTACGACGAAATGTTGTACATCTCTATTTACTGGTAGGCATATTATGTTTTTTCCTAATCAGGTGGATTTCTGTTTGCTTTCTGCTCCGTCATAGTCATTCAGGAAAAACAAGTGACAATTAAATGAAGTGGCATTATGTTTTAGAGTGCAGCGGAAGGTTGCCTGGACTTCAACAAACCATAAAGTACCTGGTTACAGAGTAGTCCGGAAAGCCAAACAGTCGTAGGTTGGGTAAGTTGATACACATGGGAAAAATGTTAACGCCTGTATGAACCGTGGGATCAAGAATCCTTGTTCTATCCACCAACCCCCCCCCCCCCCACAAAGAGAAAGCATAGATGAGAACTTGTCAAAATGGCGGATGTTGCTCAGACCATTATACTCTCGCTCTGAAATCTTAATTTCACTTCAAACTGATGTTTATTTGTAGGTGAAAAGCACTCAAACGGGGATGGACACCATTCTTCCTTGTGCAGCCACGTTTGGGAATAAGCAATAAGATATACCTCGGTTTAACATTTTAGCAAGTTTTTGAATGTTTTGAAAAATTGGGTGAGTCGTCCTTTTTTTTTTGCGGACAGCCTGGTACCGATGCTCCGGAGGCTTGGGTGATTACTATCGTACCGAGCCGTTCAAAGGAGACTAGGCACACAGTAAGCCTAAACCACCGGAAAACATTACTGGTGTGATGTTTCAACCGCAGTATCTTGTATTGTTCTTGTTAATAAGCGTTCCTTTCGATTAATAAAGAAGTGTGTGGTTGACACTATTTCCTTTTCGGGAGTTCTATACACAGCTTGGTTATCAAACTGGAGTACTCACTTTGTTGAAAGTGGGAAAATAACATTACACCGTCGTTTGGACTGGAGATCGGATGGGCTTAATATGACATTGTTGTTATTGTTTGTAAATTACGTCGTACTTTTCACGCCCTCTGTTGACAGACTGACTTCACCTTATTTTCAAGACAATCTGTCCGTGCCAGTTAGGTTCTAACTATTAAGAGATCATACGTATTTCGTAATCAATTAATTTTACACAAATTCTTTGTTCAACATCGGAGTTTTTTGTGGGTATAAATCTTTTCTTTTTTCCGGACGAACAGTCATATTCGTGTGTGTCTTTCTTTTTTGCACTTTCCTGTGTCCCTTGGACCATTTTTTAATTGAACTAAATGGGAAGAAAGTTCCTAGCTTCCTGTGCAAACATTTTCGGCGAGTACCAGAGCTGGTGTTTCACTTCAGATGTCCGCCGTCCCCTTGACACGATTTCCCCATCAATGTTTCACTATTCACCGCCCGCCCAACCACGAGCAACAATTTCAAGAGAGAGTCTCTTAATAAGAGAGTATAAGAGAAGAAGGAGCCTGCATTTTGGGGCGGCTGACTTGCAGCCTTCGGGCCCACTCAGGTACTCGGCTTCAGCGGAAACGTTAAGTCCCACTCAGTCTTTGATCGTCCCGTTCGAACTAGCCATTAAGACAGTAATCATATTGATATTAGGAACACACGATTCGATTTACTCCCCGGACTACGCCTTGTTCGTTTTCTAACTCCAACCCGAACCAAGCGGCTGCAAAACACCGCATAAAAATGGTCAATATTTTTCTATTCACACACCGATGGGTTTTTCGCACCTTTTCTTTTCTCCATCAATGACTACCGGTCGAATTCGTCAGATTTCCCCCCTGTAAATGAAGGCATCTCTCCAAGCTTGACCCATAAAACAAAAAAAACATAACACAAAATCCTTGTGCGATGTCTGGAGGCACGGTTTCTATAATACACAAGGTATGGCGCATTCTGGGGGCATATACTTGGCCCTTCTTTTTCCTCGAAAGGGTGCATCCCACCCACTCTCCAAGACGAAGATGGAGGACATAATAAAGGGGGTGGGGTAAAGGGGGGGAGCGAAACGAAGAAAAAGTTAGCAAAATAATGAGACCAAAAGATGTGTTCAGATGGAAGTATGATAACCAGTGAAAAGTGGCCGTGAATATAAGTCATTTATTTGAAAAACACGTAAAAAATAATACAAAATTGTTATACTTTTGCCTTTTCCTGTTGGAAATGTTTTGTGTATATATATTCCCTTGTTATTCTGACCGCAACAAAATATCATTTTCCCACCGACGGTAAATATTTATGACAAATTGAGGGAAAATCCCAGGGTTTACCCTAAACCATACTTTCACTTTCGTAATAGCTTGATTGCTTTCGGCCAACATAATTCTAAACTGGCATCGCTAATGTGTTTTGAAAGTATATTATTTTGCAGTCATTGCCAATAATTTACAAGCCTGCTAACAAATCAGGTTATCTCTATTTTAACACGTTGTCTGTACTACTGTCAAGTGTCAAGACAATACAACACCTGACTGTTAAAATACAGGCTGCACAAAGAAGTCACGCAATCGACTTCTCGACGAAACTTAGTTTTTAGCACAAATCATTGTTAACTAAGGACCTTGGGCTTTTGGCGCTTTAGTTTTAGTTTCAACTAGCGTTCTTTTCAGAAACACAAATAAATTGTCAAGGTTACCATTTTTTTTAAAGGAAATCTGAACACGAAAAATGTGTTCATTCGCTTGATATTGAAATGATTTTTGAAAGGTTTTTTCTCGTACCAGACTAATCGTTGTCATGACTATTATTCTAATATTTGTTTAACGAATGAACCCCCTTTCATTTCAACGAAACGTTCTCCAATTGTGTTCAAGGTTTCCGAAACCGTTATTCCACTCACACTGGCCATACTAATGGGATACATTACCTTGTGCTTGAAAAGGCAAATGCCAATTAATTGAGAAGACGTGCATGACAACAATTTAACCCCCCCCCAAAAAAAAAAAAAAAAAAAAAAAAAAAAAAAACAAAAAAAAACAAAACTGATTTATCTTAATCCGACTTCATTATTTTCAGCTCAAACGCGTTGACAGAGCCTAAACAGACTGGATAATACTGGGTAGTGTTGGAAAATCAACGATCGATGGCCCTGAAATATTTGTCTTTAGAAAAGGGAGAAGAAAACAAAAGGGACCCTCTCGTTTTGAAGGAAAATCCTGAAATGAAATTCTTGTAGGGATTTAAAATCATGTCAAAGAAAAGAACCAAGGTTGTTGACTGGGTTAAAATCACAAGCAAAGAAGTAAAAACCATTCACAGTGGGCGTCTTGACACAAAAAGAATATATCTTTTTTTTTTAAGTGTCAACCCTTGTAGAACTTCCTGAAACCTGCAATATTCCATTCTACCCACAAGTTGTACAGTGACCCAAACCTGAAATTCTGTAATTAAAAGCAACACACTATTGCATACATCATCAGAAAATAGCAAAGTAAGCCCATGCTCATCTCATCGGTAACATCATCTACTTTTTTAATTCAAGACTATTTATTGACAGTCTTTAATATTAAAAGGTCGAACTGTATATCAGTTTGTGTATAACGTGACTTAACTTTCATTCGCTCTGCACAGAAATTAAAGATGTAACCCAGTCTATAAAGCCAAGGAATGGTACGGTAATTATTAAACAATAAATCGGAAAGTCATTTAGATTGTCGGCCGTATACTCAAAATCTCTGACACTAACATACACTTGACAGTGTTTGTTATTTTTCTCTAAACGTGAGGTGCCTACATATTCACAGTGCGGTTGTACTGAGGTATTGACAATTAGAGAGTGGGTTTAATTATTATTACTATTATTATAATGTATGTCTGTTAACGAAACCAAGGATGCCTCATAAGTGAACTAAATCTGTGTAGCTCGCAAGCTTGATGACACCTGTAAACAAGGATGCTTGATTTGTGAGCCAGAAACACCAGGGTTAACCCCAACTCTTCTATAATACAGTGTTCTGGGTTCTTTTACGTGCACTACCAATCCAGTACTGTACAATGTACATGTACATGTACATGTACGGCGTAATGTCCCATCTGGAGGACAAAACATGATTATGATAAAGTAGCTTGCTGAAAGGCAACAAGACCGGGACTCGAACCCACACTCGTGAATATCAGAAACGCCAGAGCTTGAGTCCGGTGCTCTCATGTACTCTACATCTTTCCTTCGAACCCAAACTGTTTATTTCAGAATTACGATGGAGCGTCCGGCGTCATTCTAGAAATTCGTCAGAACTGTTCAGAACTGACAAGTGAGATGACCAAGCCTAAATTAGTTCTTGTAACTATGAACTTAAGTTATTTTGCGGGATATCTATTTCATATTAATGTAATCGTTGACTTGGTGGTGTAAAATTGTAATACTAATAGGTATAGATTATTCATTTTAGACAGCGTATAAACTCCCCGTGCTTGGAATCGATTTACTTTATGGCTAGGGCCCAAGTGTACGTGTTGTGTGTCGTGTGTTGCGTTGGAATTCAAACACGGTATTCTCGAGAGCAGGGTTCACAGTCGGAAATGTCCCACGTCAGAATGATGTAAAGTGACTACGGCTCAACCATGTCCGACACCCAACCAAACCTATTGCATTGTATTCAAACGATAGTCCATACACCATGGAATTTGTGGTTGTTTTTTTGTTTTTTTAAGATATCTTGGCGCCTTCTAATTACAGTTTATGAGTATTTCTCGCCATAGTAGACACGCAGGCTTGCTTATTGCTCGCCTTCACAATTCATTGGGTGTTTGTTTGTTTTTCTATTTTTATTTCCCAGTTATGGTTATAAATAAGTGTAACTTTTATTAAATAGCTGTTGTTTTGCCAGTGTTATGTGTAATACAAGTAAATACATAGATAGAGGATTTAATTTAATGGTAATGATTTGAAGGGAACTGCTGTATGTAATACTTGTATTTAGGTGTTGTCATAATCACAAGAGACTGGTGGGCATAACGACAAGGCATTGCCACAATTGTCGTCCACCAGAATCGATGAGACTGTCCCGTCTTGTAACGTTGGTTTCAGTAATCCTATGTTTGGTCGTTTAATTGAACATCATATACCTACTTCCCACACTGTTGTTGTTGTTTTTGTGTATTTGTGACTATTTGACTGCTGGCGAAACGGCACATTGTACTTGACCGTGAAGCTTGTGATCAGGAGGACGTGGTGTACCCCAGACATAAAAATGACATCTGGATCCATTGTAAACGTGCAAAGAATGAGAAGGTGTGTACCACGATACACTACAAAGGATTCCCAACCTAGAAAACATGGAGAGAACAGGAACCAAGGACAATGCCACTGATAGACAGATAGTTGTGGCCACCGAATCACAATGGGTCGATTCACAACTAGCCGCCCCAACCCCTTTGGACTTATGCAAATGCCAAGTACGAGTGGAGCCCGACTACCAAGGCCGGCTGGATGGTGGTGTCAAAAAGGCGGGAAAAAAGGAGTCCCAAACTGGAGCATTTCCGGGTCAAGGCAACCCCGGCGAAGGCACACATTTCACGGAGACTTAACAATTACAGAAAAAAATACATTGACGATTCAAGGTGAAATTCATCACGGGTCCAGGAAAGAGTTGGCCAAGGTGATTCGTGTCACTGTTGTTTGACAAGCTGAATGTAGTCGCGAAGTTTCGGCGTGCCCTTATTTTTACAGAAATATTCATGATGGGGAATGGGTTACATAACAACGGTATGTGATCTCCTGCCAGGCGTCAGAGATTTCTCATTACAACCCCGCTGAAGCCTGCAGAGATTCCTCCGTGAGTTTTAACCAAGTCCTTGCCGCGATCCTGGCCACAGATAAAACAAAAGATAGTGTTTTTTTCCCCTTGGAGGGATTTCCACAGGGGAGAAATTAGCCATCTGCCGGCCAAATGAACGGCAAGCCTCAAAGAGCCACGCTGGGGACACCCGGCTGGGACGGAGTGGAATCTCGAGCAGTGGGGATGCTGTCCTGGAAGGGTTGAGCTCATTCCTCATAGCCGCTCGGGGCGATGAGCTTTTCCCCCAAAACTTGATTCAAACTAAGAAAGAGAGACCAACAAAAAAGGGGGAGGGGACAATTAACATCAGCCTCGAGTTGTTCGATTAGATTTCCACTTGGTAAGGATTAGCTGACTAGAATCTCTTCTCAGTGGCAAGGGAATGTTAATATACCAGGGTTGTTTATTAACCCACCCATCTTTAAAAGAAAAAGGAGGGCAAGTTTTTACATCCTATGGTCTTACTGTCTGGACGAGGGACAAGCCCCGTGTTTGACGGGTCGCTCACTCTCTCTCTCTTTGTCTCACTCTCTCCGACCTGTTTATTAAGAAGTGCGAGGTCGTTAATTAGCGCGGCGGGTTAGCGTACCCTGGTATGTCAGTAATTCCCGCAATCACACACAGGTGTAAATTTCGTATAAACAAAACGAATTAATCCGCTAATCATTTTAATAGAGACCTCTAATAGCCCGAGTTATTATTTGATTTAAATTGGGAAAACATTAAAATCGGCTAGCGCAAATTAAATTCCGCTAAATACTCGTGTACGGGGTTTATTAAAAATCAGAAGAGAAAAAAAAACCCACTCAAACACAAAAAAAACAACGATCCACGTCTTCAAAAACATCGTAAGTTAACACCAACTAAAAAATGTTTTTATTTTATTTTACAAGGGTGTTGAACAGCGCCCTCTTTAGCAACGCCACCGACCTTGTAATGTAGTTGACGATTGAACCTTCCTTTTATAAGTAGATGGCGGCAAACGGGGTCGTTCCTCCATGCGTAGACTAACTGGTTTCACCTCTAGTCGCTCGTAAACTATCATTTTGACGGCTACAGCCAAACCAATTTTGTGACTCTTTCCCTTTTTCGGACAAATTATTTAGTGACTATTCTGTGATGCACGTCTTAAATCCCTTGCAATTTACTAGACATGACTTCTTCCCCCTTTTTCTGCCTTTTTCACTCGTTTTCTTTCTGGGAAAACCGAGCATGGTGCTTGCTACTTTATTTTAAACAATTGAGAGATCAAAATTACAAGATATTATACATATATCTATTAAAGACTAATGATTCTGCGGTCAGACGGAAATTGTCCCCCCCCCCCCCGTTTCTGTCCCACTAACATTTTTTTGACAAGCTTTACACAGTGTCACTTTTAGTCGTCGGGCCAAGTTTTCTTGTTCTCTCGGATGATAATTCACCGAGTCCAACCCCTCTGTTATCAGATTGGGCCTGAGGGAGAGATTTGCCAAACTGCCTGCACCCTGATCCGACCAGGTCCAGGAGGTTCTCCACCGAAGAATTAACAGTACAGGACTTAGGTGTCAATGCACGCCAAGAAAAACACTAACTCTACACGTCAGCTATATTTATACCCGAAGCTTCCCTGTCACTTGAACTGAGAGGTTCAGGAGTACGGGAGATTTCATCGTGAAGGGGTGGGAATTAGTCCGTTTTGGACCGCTGCTGGTCCTTTGAGCGGGACGGTGCTTTTTGCGTTCCCGATGACGGATCGGTTATCGAAGTAAAAATTGCATTTTGATCTGCAGTATGACATGCAAGTGCTGTTTATTTATTTCCGCTTGCAACTATTGCTGGCCTGATGTGATACTGGAAATTGATCAAATCACTTTGAGAAAGAAAGAAAAAAGCATCATCGGCGATTGAGTAATGGGGGCAAGAGACCGTTTACATACTGATAAGCATTCAGACCACAGGAATTGGTGCATCCCTGTTTAAGTATTGGCCATTATTGATACGTCACTGACACTCCCCCCATCTCCACAGATGATAGTTACATCATCCCGTAAGCAGAGACCAGACTATAGTCTGGCCTCTGTGTGCACACTTATTGAGAGGATCTGAAAATCAAACTCTGGAAAAAATATGGGTTTTTCCCCCCGTATAATTTAGGCCTAACCATATAATAGCCTATTTCTTCTGCCCACCCATGTGTACTGCAGTTGTTGGGCATAGGTAGGCCTTCCATTTTAGTACAACATTCGTCAAAAGGATGAAAAAAAAGTCAAGGGGGTAAGCCACGCCTTTTAGTCAAAATTCATTTAAAAAAAAATTTAAATAGTAATTTAGTCAATATTATTTTTTTTTATAAATGAGATCACTATTGTACTGCCTGATGTGTATGTAAAGGACAATATTTTGCGACCGTTGTGTAACCTTTCTAGCATTGAGAGTCATCGGTGGACTGTGACACTAATGTGGCTTGATTGGAACCCTGACTTCATTAATGGTTCCATGGAGGTCGCCAGAGACCCTGTGAGATGACGAGTCTCAAAGAGCACCTAGTCCCTATATGTTACCCTAGAAAATAGCTTTTGGTTGCAGCTCAAGCGCTCATGTCTCATGCCTTTTGTCATAAAGCAAATAACTTCTACTGTAAGATGAAAACATTTCCCAGAATGACTGGGTGTTGATCCACAAAGACCACTCCAGATACACCACTTATTTCTCTGAGATATTCACAAACCGTCGCTACACTGCAACCGTCTTCGTCGCGTTTCCTGTACGAAATGTCTAGTGTGAGTAGAGAATCTGAAAATCAAACCAGAATGGGTTTGACTGTAACCCACTCCAGGCTCGGTTTGGATACATTGGTTTCATTGAAGAGCAAAACAAGATGGATGGTCAAACCTGATCTCGGCCAAGTTGGACAGACAAAGACAATCCACGATTTTTACGATCCATCTGCTGTGGCGACCGACTTGAGAAAAGTGCAGGGAGTACCCGCACTGCGGATGTCACAGGTAGAATACACGGCGGGCAACTTTTCAACACCATGTCACAAGTTTGGTGTGCGTGAGGCCCCCGTTGTAGTGTCGTAGCCCGCAGGTGGGATTGAAGAACCGATGCGGACAACGATCATGGACCCATTTACCACCGTGTTGACAGGCCGGGGATTTGGGGCTCTTGCCTTCCCTGTCGTGTCACTGTCTCACCTGGTCACGGCCCTCGATATATGAAAACAGAGAGAGAGAGAGAGAGAGAGAGAGAGAGAAGGAAAAAAGACAAGAAAACAAAACAAAACAAAATAACCCCAGTGATGATGTCATTTTTAAGTGTACTCCTGATTTTTTTTAAAACTCTACTCAGTGTATTTACACAGAAAAAATAACTTTCCTAAGATTAATTTCCATAGCTATTTATATTTATATATATATTGCAACTGTTCTCGTTACCGTGTCAATTATACCGGTTTGTTTATTCTACATTTAATTGGAGACGCAATGTGCTGGGGAAAAAGGTGATGATAAACCACAACATGAGTTTTCCGCTAAAGTACTTCCCTGTATGTTTTCGCTTCTGGCGACTATCTGTAAATGACATTACAACCTATCGTGGCTAAATTTATTTTGAATAAATTGACTTTATACTTACTTAATACACTTTAAAATATGCTTTTCAAAAAGGCATTGTTGTTTCAAACAACGTAGAAATATACTTGGAAAATGCTTTTGTTTTGTCGCCGAGCGATAAAGTCTAGTCATAGAAGATGCTTGCTTTGCAGGCGGCCAACTACACTCTTGTGTTGGTCTTGTTGTTGAACTAGACCTGAGCAACAAAATGAAACTTTAAATAAATTGCACACAGCAAAACAGATTGCTGTAGATTTGGTATTAAATGTTGTCTGTGCAAGGTCAATAATAGTTGTTAACAATATCAGCAAAGATTTCATTGAAAATACAAAAAAAAGGAATAATTGCCATTGCAACAACAACGACGGCTACATGACGACGACGACAGACAAAAACACCATCAAAGTAATAACATATCAACAGCATAAACAGCAAAAAAACACAACAACAACAACAACAACAAATCAACCAAAAGATCTATGCCGAATTCTGCAATGGTTGCATCCCCATCAGGGCAACCCTTGTGATGAAAACTTCCGACATACAAACCCCCCTTTCTTTTTTTTTAGTCATGCAGAATTCGCTTACTTCTGAGTCCAACACAAACAAACAACGCTCGTCTTTTTCTTTCTTTCTTTTATTTTTTTACTTACTGCTTTTCTTATTTTAACATTTGTTTCCCTATCAGATAATGACTTACTTAACTTGTTTCTACAAAGTATTTTAGCACTATGTGCTTTATAAACATGAAAAGGGTTTACGTGCCATATTACATTGTACATACCTATGTTCTTCTACCGAAACGGTATTTGAACTTCATTTGTTTGTTTGTATTTCCAAAATGGTTTAAATTGTATGTCAATTCTATTCAATTGTATAAAGGCAGGCCTACAGAACAAGAAATTAATTTTCCTGTTGATTTTGACGAATAGAAACTATTCTTATTAAATTGAACTGAAATGAAACTAATTAAATTGTACAGAACATGTAATTGTTGTGGGCTCACTGCTAAAATTGCTTAGCATTTCGCTCCTCCCCCCCCCTTAACTTGAGAGTTTGAATTTATGCAAATTTTCATCAACATTTCTTAATATATACTGGCTGAATATAGGCAGTTGGACCTCATGGAACTTCCGTATGCTGCAGATTACAATGCTATATTTACTTGGGCAGTAATGAGGTTGGTAAAACCAACGCTTCACCCACTATAAGTGGTATCGCTACTGTTAATAAACTGTTGTGTTGTCTTGTTAAACAAAAACAAAAAACAATTGTGTAGTACAACCAAAACACTACCGGCAAAAGAAATGTTTCTTCAACAATGAAGACCACGGATAGCGGAGGTTGATTGGGTTTTAAAGGCAGGGTGTATTTTGGGTAATTACTCCACAAGTTATGACCATAGAATACTGACTTGTTAAAGAGCACTGGAGAGCTGTCGATTTTTTATTTATTATTCTTGTTTTATTTTTGTTTTTTAGTAATGTAGTTTAAGAGAAAGAGGTTTTTTTTACCGAAACGTTTGAATCTGAGATGGGCGTCAGATACGAAGCACACAATATGCAACAAGGGCTTTTTTCTTTTTTCTTTCATTACTTTCTTGCAACTTCGATGACCACACCAATACCGGTGTACCAAGTGACGATACTGGTTCACCCTGCTGTTAACGTCTTTTATCATAAAAGTTTTCTTGTTCGTAAATGTCATGGCAACAACCATCCGTGTGGAGTTGAAGAAAAATCACTTAACATGACTTCAAATGACTGGTGTGAAAAGTGCAATTATAAATAGAGCGAAATGAGGAAATATGTCCAAAGTTGTCTCCCCATGGCCACGTGTTCGATTTGAATCACTACAAAAATACAAAAATTAAAAAAATAAGTTTTCATAATTATCTTAAGAGAGATATGAGACGCTCCTCAGCCGGATTCTTGCACGTTTCATTGCCAAAATAATCAACTCAACAAAAATATAAACATATCATAACAAAAACACCAGTTTCCACATTGTATTTTCAATTACACCAAGTCAAAACATTGTCACAACCGGGTTCAGAAAAAAAGAAAGGAAAACATTACAAAAAAACACAAGTTGTTTTGCAGTGACCCATATCCTGCCTAGGCTGTCTGTGGAGATTGCAGGGGAAGGAGCCGCGCGCAACTGGATATCTCTCCCGACTATAATCTCTCATAATCGGGCCAATTTCCGCAGTTTTAAATATCATTTTCTGATTTCTTCCTTTTTCATTTTTAGATCCGGGTTTAGGTGGGAGTAACACGCACACATTGCGTACTTATTGTACATTATATGTATATTTTATTTTTTTCCCTCGCAAGGATCCACGTTTTCGGACAAAAATAGATAGGCACGACTCCAAGAAATATGAAAGATTGGAGGGGTGATATCATTTATTTTATATCCTCGTTTGTATGAAATACAAGCACAAGGAAATTGGAAACATGTTTTTAAAAATCGAGACTATTTGGAACAAATTCAGGTTTTTTTATTGTAACTTTTTTTTCCCCCACAAACTGATTCTGATTGAGTGGAAGAAACATGGACGGGAGTAGAAAAACAAACCAAAATGATAATAACAAATATCAAATCAAAACTGTTCCTGGTGATTGACCAAACTGTTGCTCTCTGTTGACCTTATTGATAACAATTATTTACCACTCAAGCTTTTAAATAGCATGTCACTTTTTGGCAGATTACCGTTCCATTGTTATGCGTTGACTTTTAGGCCTATTAGTTTGCATTTGGCAAGCGACAGTGAGGCTCGCTGGTATCATTTGATGATTACATATTGTGCCATTTTGTCCATACAACTTGTATTTGTCCATACAACTTTTCTATAATAAAAGTTATATTTTTTGGCTCATTAGACACAATTATGGAGATGAAAAGGCGATTATTTGGAACATTTTGATTTTTTGGTCTAAAACAATTTATGGAGAATGTATCGTATTGAGATTTTGCG
>CM021529.1:5227012-5238558 GCA_010994315.2 Pisaster ochraceus
TCAGTTGTTATTTTATACATGAATGTGATTACGGTCTATACCCACGTAGCCGTTGTAGATATTTGTTTATTTATCTTAATGAATTATTATCTTAATCTCAAAGTGATCCAACTTTGAATTCATAACTACTAGTCTACCAGAAAACAAAGATTCCCCTTACGCCAGCTTATTTGTCCATTGTAGGCCTATCATTCTTTCAAAAAGTCGCTACAACCACTCAATCTACATCGGTATTTGGCATTCGTACCTCGTAAACCTCAACATTCCGACCAAAGGGTGACATTAAGCATCGTACCCCACGACTTTAATGATCAATCACTGCCTTTAAGGAATGACATGTGACTTTAAGGACCAATCACTGCCTTTAAGGAATGACATGTGACTTTAAGGACCAATCACTGCCTTCAAGGAATGGCATGTGACTTTAAGGACCAATCACTGCCTTCAAGGAATGACATGTGACTTTATGGCCAATCACTGCCTTCAAGGAATGACATGTGACTTCATGGAATAATCACTGCCTTTAAGTAATGACATGTGACTGGTTTTTTTTGGAAGAGCATTTTGGGCCATGGATGGAGATGCATGATCTGGCCCTTTTCGAAATCAATGGTCTTTGACAATTGTCAAAGTATACCCTGCCTTTACCGAAAGCTTTTGGGGGCAGTTTTTTGGTCTACAGCAATATTTCAGACCATTTTATTTTCTCTCAAGACTATCGGTTCTATCAAGTTTATGACAAGCTTTCCGATTAAAACCCATTCTTTATTTATGTTTGTATTTTGCTCATTTTAATTTAACTACTCCAGGCGAGGCAATGGGTTGTTTCGACTGGGATTGATCGGGCAACAAGGGATGGTATTTTTGGTGGCCATGCTTGACGTGTTTCATGACAACCGAGCCCATTCTCGGCATTGCGCCCGGGGAATTTGTCGGCCCCCCATCCCCAGCAACAACCCCTGCATTTTGTACCTCGGTATCGATGTCTTCAAAATAAATCATTAAGTGAAAGTTGACAGAGCGCACTTTGACAGTTACAACATAAATGGAAAGCTGACGACCTCCTCAAAGTTTCTAAAGAATCGCGAACGCTGTTTTTTTTCGTTCATACTCTGAAATGGTCTTAGTGAAGAAAATAGTGTTTTGGCCCAAATCAGCATTTTTAAGGCTACGATGACAGCACACTCGAACAAAGCCGTTATAGGTATACACAGCGTTGGTAGACCTGCTAACAAACATAATAGTCATGTTGCAGACAGTGTTCATGTTTTGTGTGATCAACCATTCATAAAATGTTGTGTTTTAATCCGTTGTGTGAGTCAGGAGGAGATGGTAAAAAACAATGCACAATTTTCAGCATGTAAACACATTGTCCTGAATTTGAGTTGTACAACCAAAACACGACTCTTGCCTTTGTAAAAGGTTTCAGATACACATTTCTCGAATATGACTTCATTCCAAAGAGAAACATTTCCCAGAAAAAATGGTTTTAGTATGAACTTCATAAGATTTTAGTCTAAAATTGAACAATGGTGTTTTTGTCTTTGCCAATCCTGTATAATACCTTTAACGTACACGAAACATTTTTGTCCTTATCTCTTCTTTTCTTGTTTTCCTTTTTATTTTATTTTAATACTGCTGCGAAGTAAAACGGAACAACATAGTTTGACGATATTTTCGTAGGTCGGTTGTACGGTGCGTTTATTGATAGCAAGAGGGTTGGAATGAATGTATTCTTAAAAAACAAAAACAATGACGTATTAAATCTAGTCGGATTAAAATAGCACACCACGATGGCGGCTAACAAAATGCACCACTAAATTTTATTGAGTTAAAAAAAACATCAGACCAAGGGACCGTAAGCCCCCCCCCCAGCTTGCTGGTGAAACATGCGAGTGGGACAAACGCCTCGGCATCAAAGACACTTAACCGACTGCTCCGGTCATTTATCATCCTCACTGGGGTTTTTAGAGTGCTCCTGACGGGTGAAAAACACCCCTTTCACCGGTCGGTATAGCATGCTTGCGTGGCCGGTGGCCAGCTCAACCCCCCAGTAAAGGTGTCACGTTGGAAGATCAAGGTTCATTCATTCTGTTGTTCTTGTAATTCTCGAATAAAACATGTTGGTTACTTTTGGACAAAGCAAAGCAACTAGTTAACGATCTCTGATGTAAAATCTGAAATTCGCATGGGACAATTGGTGAATTTGTAACCAAAAAAGTGGCAATAAAAACAAATAAATATTTAGATACAATTAATTCTTTAAAAATTGCCTAAATAAATATATAAATTACGAAAACGAATAACGTTATCTGTAATATTCAGACATTAAACAAATAATAACAACAAAATAAATACAAAATGGCAGCATTTTTGTCCTGCACGTTATCCTCCGTCTGAAACACTGCCTTGGTACTAGCACAGTCCACCAAGACTCTTATTTCGGTGTCACAAATGGACATAAATAACGAGTCCAGACAAAACCAACACTAGTGTTTGCTATTTCTCTAACGACAGTGTGACCACCTTGGCGCACTGCAAATCTGGAGTGTTAAAATATACACCGTCATGAATGTTTTCACATAAATACCGAAGAGAGAATCAAAGTTAACAGCATAGGGTGTTAAAATAACACCGATGTCATTGTGTTGGCAGAAATTGTTGTTGTTTTAGACACTTTCGTTGTAAATGTTGATTCTTTTTTCTCGTTGGTATCTTTACGTGACGACACCCATGGTGTCAATGTGAACACCCCCGTGTTTTGCAGTGTATTACCGTAGCCTATGGTATATGAATTCACTCTTCACCGCTGGGAGTTCTAAAACGGATTTACCCGATCCAAACAGCGCCTAAACGTGTCCACCATTCATATCCCAAAAGGCAAATGAACGCCCATTATACACACGCCCGACATATTTATCAGATTACGCGCAAACATCTCCCGCAAGCTTTTCCATCGGTCGGCGACAACACTTTTAACTTGTTAAATACCACGTCCATGTCGATCATTACCCCCATTTTGGTCTATTGTCTGACCATTTGTGTCCGACAAACCACATTCTGTTCTGCCCGTAATGTCCGACAAATCTTATCTGACGTAATAGTCTACGTCAGACAAAATGGCGCGCATTACAGACGTCACAGAAACCAGGAATGCGTCCACGTATCAACGAAGCACTTATTCCTGGTAGAATTCTAGATTTATTATATAAACGATCCACCAAAACTAATCAAGTTTCAATATTGAGCGTTTGTGATCAGAGAAAGATGTACTTATTCTACCTGTAAAATTTTAATGTCCTTGCTCCGACTCGACACAGTCAAAGAACCTGAAACAAATATATGCTTAATAATTAAAGAATGTTTAATTCCAAAGAAAGCTAACTGTCCAAAGAAAGCTAAGGTATTTTACAGGATTTGTAAGGATAACAACATCACTGTTTAATGTTAGTCAGAAAGCTTTACTGATAAAGTCTTATCCGAGAACATTTTTACCTGGAAGACTAACAGCTGATTTCGGTCATTGCAATTCAGATTAAGGACAATGTGCTTATAGGCTATAGTGAAAATTGTGCATGGTTTTTCTCTCTTTTTTCCCCCTGACTCAAACAACGGACTTGGCCCAAATTTTCACAGGTTTGCTATTTCATGTGTTTTGATCACATGAACCATGGATCCTACCTCCATGCATGAACACTGTCTGCGACTACTTTGTAACTCTATACCCACCGTGTATAATTATCTTGTATAATTATCTTTAAGCTTATTTATTTATTCTTTTTGCATCTGACTTTTTTATAAACGATAGCTAAAGTGGCAACATTATTATTATTTTTTTGTAAAGGGTTACATTCATTGCCAACTGGTTTTGACCTATTGACCTCCATCCATCAACAATCCATAAAGCCAAAACCAAAACAACAAAAACATGTTTTCTCTTCGATGTTCTTATTTTCTATCTTCTTCTTGTTTCATACCGGTAGTTTTTTGTTCGTACAACAAGCAGACGCCAATTAGTAGCGGGACAAACATTTCAGGCAACTGCAGCTTGTGTGGGCCGTCCGCCACAATTCCTCTCACGCGGTCTTTTGATTTAGTAAGGTGACAACAGGCGATAGATCGTGTACACATTACAGAAGTAGAACCCCGGTCAGGAAGGCAGAGAATTAGAAAGAGAAAGAACATGACATTGGAACTGACTGAGGGATAGCGATACGGAGTGGGAAACGTTTATGTGGTGTTGGACTGCGACGCCAACGTCTTGATTTCACCAGCGTCTGCCCGATGGAGGGTGGCGAGGTATCCTCTGTCCGCGGAAGGCTTGATTTTCGCCACATCAACGTACCAATGAAACGCACCATCGCCCAAGTGTGATGGCAGGCACCGGAGATGCCGTGCAAAGCGTCGCCAGCGAACCTGACTTGAACCCCGGCTCGCCATCTGGGACCTCCACGGTCCTGTGTCAATCATCTCCCGTGCCCCGCAGGGGACAATCGTCGGCTGCTCTCCCCCGGCGGGGAAGGTGGAGCTGGCGGCTAAGCTGTCCGCAACTTGTCAGTCTACGAAACCCCAGACCTTGTCCCGCTGGAAAACTCGAGATCATCGAGTCTTCGGTGGCTACCACACTCCAATCACGTGATACAAGTGCACAACCTTCCCGTAGCTACAATCTCCTACTGTGTCCCGTTCCTTGGAGCAACAGCGTTATCACATACCTTGATGCATTGCCCCCTTTATTGGCGTCTTGACTGCCAAGAAGCAACTCTTCTATGTTTTTATCAAATCCCGCTATTAAGATAGAGTATCAAAACTCGACACCATTTTTTTGCCTTGAGCAAGAGACGCGGTCGGAACTGGGAGGGTTGACCGGTCCAGCCCCGCGAAAGGAGCTGTCAAAAGCCACTTAATACTCCAGTCAGTTGTTTTGCAAATTGCTTTCAATGTCATACTGCTTAGTAATGGTATAAGTACCTCCGTGTCACTTTAACAAAGCGTCAGAGAAACTCACCCCAATAATTCAGCAGTAATATTTGCCGGTTGTAGTGTGCGTAATGTGTGTGACAGTTGTCATAATATCCTTTTTAAGGTTTGGCCCTGTATTCCATCCAGCTTCCTCGTGTTTTTCGATTTTTGTTGTTGTTGTTGTTGTTGTTGTTGTTGTTGTTGTTGTTTGTTTTTTTATTGTTTGTTGTTGTTTTACCAATTGTCATAATTCTAATCATCAGGCTGTTTCTAGCTGAAGATGAATGTTACATCCCGGTTGTTTCACAACTCTAATTGAATGGGTGTAACGTAAACATGGGGGCTACGCGAGTAAACTGTTGGGCGCGAGTCCCCATTGGTTTTGGGTTGTTGGTATTTACCTAGGGAATAATAGCAGCATCATCAGGATGCTCTGTCAGAACGCTGTTGGATGCAGTCATCCCTTTTTTTAAAGGTGTTTCTATAGCGATTCTTGTGTCTACAACCCACTGCTTGATGTAGCACTCACAGTGTTTCTTCAGTGTTTCTCGCCCAATGTTTTTTTAATTTTAAATTAGCCCCATAGTGTTTTGAGTATTCCCCTTTATCTGCGTCCACTGTTTGATAAGCTCTCGTGGTGTTTCTTCGGTGTTTCTTGTATCTCCGTCCACTGTTTGATGAGCTCTCGTGGTGTTTCTTCGGTGTTTCTTGTATCTCCGTCCACTGTTTGATAAGCTCTCGTGGTGTTTCTTCGGTGTTTCTTGTATCTCCGTCCACTGTTTGATGAGCTCTCGTAGTGTTTCTTCAGTTTGTCTTGTATCCCCGTCCACTGTTTGATAAGCTCTCGTGGTGTTTCTTCATTGTTTCTTGTATCTCCGTCCACTGTTTGATGCATCCCGCATAGTGTTCCTTCGGTGTTTCTTGTATCTCTGTCCACTGTTTGATGCAGCCTGCATAGTGTTCCTTCGGTGTTTCTTTCATCTCCGTCCACTGTTTGGATGTAGCCCCATAGTATTTATTCAGTGTATCTTGTCTCTGCAACTGTTTAAACTGCCAATTATGTATCATCACCACATCCCTTTTTGAGCCCCTCTCTTTTTGCTTCCCCGGTTATTTCTTATCTCTTGCAACACCGTCATTGTCATTGGGACATGCCCATCCATTGTTAAAGTGACTCCCTTAGTCTTGGGAAAGTTCGTGCCTAGATACAATCAAGGGACTGTGTATGATACACACTGCCCTTCATTAACTTCTCTTCACTCCGAACTTCTTCTTTCCACTTTAGTAACCTTTTCCTATATCATGATTTTACTTTTACATCTTCTTGTATCTTTTGATTCTTTCAGTTTTCGTTTCTCACTTCTCGTGCTTGGCCTCGAGCTCCTTGGTATAATAATCAACGGAAGATATTTGAAATAATGTGTTTGTTCCTGTTATATGGGCCTATTGGTCCTAACTTGGAAACTGGGGACATTGTAGTCAGGAAAATCCAGTGAAAAGAACTCCGACTTTTGAATTCGGGGTGGCTGCGGAAGGGAAGTGTGCCGCGTTTGGGAAACGACTCTAGTCTAGAACCTTTTTAGGGCAGTCAGGTCGTAATGGTAGCAAACTTCCTGAGTAGATATCTAATGACTTCTGGTGTAGTGTCATTTTAAACTAGGCCAGCAGATGCTTAGCTATCTCCAAGTTCAAATGGAGAAAACATACATGTACGTTTAGGGTCATGCTCTGTTTAAGATGAATGGCGTCCTGACGCCTTTTGTGGTGAAATTGTTTACTGGAATTAAATGCGCTAATTGAATTTAAACACAGCATCTAGGGGCCTACACCAACATTACGTTATTTTCCAACGTATCAAAACCCTGTAAGGAAGGTTTTCCTATTGTGGTTTCTCGTTATGCCTTGGACAGCCTTAATCGCCCAATAGGCACCCATATGGCGCCCAAATTGCGCTCAAGATGAGCGGTCTTCAGAAAGACAAAAATCTTTACAAACCGTTTGAAATTGGGTCCCCCATCAAGACCTTGTTGTTGAGACATCAACCGAAAAAATGTACAGCCTCAAGTGTACGTCATCGTGTCAATAGGGCCACGAGAGCCAACGTTGTGACCCAAACCTGACCCCATGACCTTTGGCCTCCAGGCGTCAGTTGGGTTGACGGATTGAGCCGTAGCACCAGCACCATCTCTTGCGTTGCTGAGCCCTGGAAAAACACGCTATCGGCCCGTGTCGATCATCGGGTTGTCACTGCTGCTTTTCCAGTCAATTATAAATGCCTTGTGGCTGCTGACACTCGTTGCAGGGCCCCGGCCATCGTTTCTTCAAATCGCTCCCCCTTTGGCCTTGTATTCAAATTCCCGAAACCCGTAACTCTGATTCTCAGCATCACTGTACTCCTCTGTGTAATGTTTGTTTTGTTGAATGCTGAAAAATATTTTAGGATCGTTTTGTTGTTTTTGTTGTAACCAAAGTATAAACTTAACAGTATACTTTTAGACTTACCATTGCGACGGAAAAAGTTCAGCACGTTCCTCAATTTATGCGCAACATTCGGCTCTAATACCAAACATTTTCATCACTTTGTTTATATAAAAAAAAAAAATTGGGTTTATACCTATACAATTTAGTATCTCGTCGCCATTTTGAAATTTATTTTTTTGCTTTCAAATCATCTACTTCTTTCACATAATGGACAACGTGTACCGTTGCCACTATGCAGTACCGGTGAGCTTCGACCCGCTCATGCAGTACCAGTAATTACCACTCAGGTACTACAGCAAGGTACGTTTCGCTATGGTGAACAGTTTCATCCAGATTTTGGCTGAGGACACATAAGAGCAGATATCACCACACAGACTGAAGAAAATAATAGAAGGTTACTTTAACATTTCACAATATTACTTGTGGTTCTATGCCCCTCCGCCCCCCCCCCCCACCGGATAACGGGCATGATCGTTTTCTTCGAAATAAACACCAATTGTCAGTTAATAATAGGCACATGTCGCTCACTGATAACGTATACTGTGATTCTGAGAAAACGACAAAACATGGAGTCAGCTGGTAAATATGCTGGAGTGCCAGTTCCGAAAGTAGCAGAATTTAACTCATAATCCCCCAAATAACTGGTAACTCCAATTTCCACCGAAACCGTCAGCATCCAGTTTTTGTTTTCCTCCACGGCAGACAACTGTCATGGCAGATTTAGGGGAAAAGTACTTGATACGGTGAAACGGTGCCAATCGCTAAAAAAAGAAATATAATTGCGTAAGAGATTTAAATCATAACTTTGTTTTTCTTAATAATCATTTGCCTGCATCTCTTTGGAAACAACGAAAACAAAGAAACAATCGACAGACAAATGCATCAAATGATCGTTTGCAAAACTATAACGTCGTGCGAGATTGTACACTCAATAAACGCTATACTTTCAACTTGTCAACCCGCCTCAAGTGACGAACAAGCGCCCCCAGCGGTCAAACGAAAACAGCGTGGAGTCCCGTCATCCGATACCCGGGGTTACCAATAACTGGGCCACTATACAGTTGTTATTATTATAATATGCGTTGTGCAAGATCGTTAGGGTGTGTTATTGTCTGGCAGGGCATGGGTGCTTCCCTGACCCCCCCCCCCCTTCCCTCCCCTTCTCTCTCTCTCTCTCCCTCTCCATCTCCCTCTCTCCCGCCACGATACAATGGAAGAATAAATATACAAGCTAAACCCAGGAGTGAGAGCCGAGTTGAAAATGTAACCATGAACGACACATGCTGATGATGATGCGTGTAAGGCGAGTCTTTAGGCATCGTGGGTGGGTTTTGCATATGACACTCTGGGTCTGCTCGAGTCGAGGTTAAAGGGAACGCGGATAACATCAGGGAATTGAGTGAAAGGTACTTGTTGGGGGATTCAAAAGCTTAATTAGACTGAACTTTACCGGGAGCAAGTACTCATAGTTATCATTCGAATTGTTTTCAATCATGTTCCTTGAATTTTGAGGAGTTTTTCCAGAATTCACTAAAAACTCATAAAATCAAACACATCATTGAGAGCGCCATCGGTTTGAGCAAAATAACCACGTCATGTGTTGGCTTAGATAGTTTACAGTATAATACCTCTTGAGTACGGAGCCTTACAGGCCCAAGCGTAAGTCGTTTTAGGTGTAAACACCTTGTATTGTTCTTCCATTAAAATTCGGTGTGACCATTCTGAGGTTTGGAGGCATTAGTCGGACCCCATTATGAGTGTGTTTGTGTATAATAAACGAATTAAATGGTAATTCAGCAGCTATATTGATTTTGTACTCTAGTACAAACAATTTTACGTAACGTAACACATTATCACCTGACGTATATTCGAGTAAAATGTGAGCAAGGATTTCTCCTTCAAAAGCAGTCTGAAATAATAAGTCAATCATTTTGTCAATTATTTGATCAATCAAAAAGTTGCTTAAATAATCGGAAAATGATAATATTGTTATATGTTTTTGAACTATGTATATTGTTCATGTTCATCTTCATGTTGTTAACTAACGACGTGTAAAAAGACGAAGGTGAAACGGAGATTTTGCGTTCAGATTCCAACTTGTTCCCCTGCTGATTTTGCCACGGTACACGTTGTTTAAGCTTAAGTAGTTACTATTTAGGCCTTATCAATTATACATCTAAAAAAATATTGTAACTGTAACGTCCTGTACGATCACAATGCAGCATTGGTAATGTTGGCCTAAAATTGGGTAACAAACATCGCTCATCTAAGGCAATTCAATTTGAACAAAGGTATTGACTAATAGGGAGACCGCCAACATAGGGCTGGATAGCTCAGTTGGTAGAGCGCCGCAACGTTAATCTGGAGGTCGTTGGTTCACGTCCCGCTCCAGTCAATTTGTCTCTGTTCAAACCCAAATTATTTTAAATTTACCCAGTCAGTTTCCTTTGGGGTTTATTACTTGATATGCAGTACACTTAAATTCTGCAAACGAAATGTAGTGCATTCGCCACTTGTGGAGATGAGAAGTCTCTTTGATGTTGATCAATCGCAAAAGTTAAATATAAAATGGTGAATTAACATTCTTTGAATGGTCTGTAATCCTATGTGGGGTCTGGCATGTCGATCATTATGAACAAGTATGAGTTCTGACATATCGATTATTGGAACATGTTGGTATAGGTTCATCGCGCCGATCATTGAAACATAAGTACGAGTTATAGAATATCGATTATTGGAACGTATAATTGTCACATCGATCATTTGAACTAAACTTTATGTAGTTTTGTGGGTCCTGGCATATCGATAGCTGAAAGGTAGATGTAAGTTTGACATGATAACGTGTCACTGGAACTCCAGAGTCAGAATATTTGTGGATTCCGGCTTTAACATCGACTGTAGTGGGAGGTTGAACACGTTGGTTATGTTCTTGCTAAGTCACGCTGAGTCGTGTACAGGTTTGTGGGTTGTGGCATATCAATTATTGGAACTTAAATTGTAGTGAAATAGGTCAATGGATTATGTTAAATCGATCATTAGAAGGTGAATTTGTGGTGGGTTCTGGAGTATCGATCATTGGAATGGTTCTGGTAATTCGATGACAGGAGCGTTGGCATAACTAGGCTTGTAGGTTCTGGAATGTAAACCAATTGAAATACGGTAGCATAGGATCGACACTGTAGTTGTTTGGGATGGGTACCTGGGATGGGTACCCGTGGGATGTTTGTGTGAGATTGGTACCTGGGTGGTAGCATAGAATCGGCAACGCGGAGAGGTACCTCTTTGGGTGAATTCTTGAGGTGTGCTTTGAGATGGGTAACTAGGATGTTTGTATGAGTTTGGTATCTGGGTGGTAGTGTAATGATCGGCAATGTGGAGAGGTACCGGTACCTCTTTGGGTGTATTGGATGTGTGCTTGAGATGGGTACGTTGAATGTTTGTATGAGATTGGTACCTGTGTGATAGCATAAGATCGGCAATTTAAGGAGGTACTTATTGGGGGGGGGGGGGGTATTCTTCAGATGTGTGCTTGAGATGGGTACCTGTGATGTTTGGATGGGATGGATACCTTGGATGGAAGCCTAGGATTGGCAATATATAGAGGTGCCTCTTTGGTACATTATTATGTGTGCCTGAGATGGGTATCTGGGATCTTTTTATGGGATGGGAACGCCTCAGGGGTGTCCGTTTGGCTGTGTCAATTGAAAGCTCTTGACGGGTGTCAGGTTGTGAGTTTAGGTTTGACATAATGGATGAAATCAAAGTACGTGGGCTGATTATTGGGTTGGGTTCAATCTTCCACATCATCATTTTGAGTATTCTATCCACATAAAACAACAACAGCAAAATGCCCTTGCTCTATGAAATGACGTAACGTTGCAGTGCTGTGTACTTTATGCAGCCTAATTCTATGGCCATCCGGATTCATGACCATTAAGGATGCGGGAAATGGCTTTTGCCATTGAACTTGGAGTTCTTGTATACTCGGAAATGTTTTGCCAGCTAAAAAGGGTATAGCCCAACATTATGTAAGTAGGCCACCCAGTGGCGTAACCAGGCATTTTCATTTCGAGGGCAAGCGGGGCAAAATTGGGAGGGGGGGG
>CM021529.1:5247927-5264475 GCA_010994315.2 Pisaster ochraceus
CCCCAAATAACACGTTTTGGGAGTTTGGGGTTCCTCTTTCTAACAAGAAATCAAGGGGAAATGTCCGGAGTTAAAAATCATCAGAAAGAAAAGGATCAGAAAAATAAAATTTTAAAAATAAAGAAATAAAGAAACATCAGCAAGCTGTTGTCACGCAGTTCTCAACTACGAAAACATAGTGACAGATTTTGTACGTATTTTTCTATTTATTTACTCTTTTTGTTTATTCAATGTTATTTATTTTATTGCACGTACGTTTTTGACTTATTTCAGTTGCAACGATCGAAATAAGCAGTGGGAAGTCTGGGGGCGGGTCGGGTGTAGTCCAATGCTATTCTTGATTTTGACACAGATTTCAGACAAGGGGGTGTGGAGGACTTGTATTGATTTTAACTTTATGATAAAGGTAAGATTTCTGAGTGAAATTTACTCAAGACCTTTATGCCAGTAAACTGCGGGGAAGTTCTTTTGATTATAGTTGTACTTAAAAAATTACTGAATTACCTTTTTTGTGGCAGACAGCGATGTCTTAATCTTATTCTTATGACTTGAACGATCTGTTGGTATTTAGCCCTTACATAGCGCTGAATTTGTGAGTGCAATGTGTTGGTTTTTCCAGGAGACCACAGGGACAGTCTCAAGGCCGTTTGTATTAGAGCGATAGCGTGGATTTCTGATAGTCGGCCCTCAAGGTTTTGTGATTTCATCGATCTTTTTTAAGTCTGCTCTTTTAACAATTACATTAATTGTCTTCTACCTTGTCTGAAAAGAACCATTGAAAATTGGCAAGTCGGGCGTGAAACTTTCTCCTGGAATTTCGTTTTCATATTTTCCAGTCATTTGTTCAACCCCAAAGTATTTAAAGTTTACCCAATCGGTTTCCCTTATAGTTAATTTTTCAGATATTTGAAATAAAAAGTCGCAACCCGTGAAGGTGATCCCTTTGCTGCTCTGCCGCTTCCCAGGTTGTATCATAAAACTTGGGAGAGACCCCTGGCTACATGGCAGTTACGGGTTGAATGGCTTCAGGCTGGCACCCCTGAACAAAGATATTGACCAAAATAGGGGAACTGACAACTTTTGGGGCTAGGTAGCTCAGTTGGTAGAGCGCCGGCTCGTAAATCTGGAGGTCGCAGATTCAAATCCTTCTTGCTGTAAATTTGTCTTTGTTCAACCCTAAATGGTTTAAAATCCACCCAGTTAGGTTTCCTTGTGGTTTATTACTAAATTTCCGGTCATATCAACCAGAACGTGTCTTTATTGTCCGGCCAATACAATGCAGTAACGTTGTGAGCAAATCTGCAGCCCATTTTGCGAATGTCTTCGTAATAATTATCGAAGCACGGAGCTTTTGCATTCACTCCACACTCCCGGCAAAGAAATCCTCCCTAATGATGCTAAACTAACTCATGCTGGCAAAACAAAGTTAAAAGCTGATCGTTGGCCATTTGGACTTACTATTTCGAAAGCTAAACATTGTTTCTCGCCAACTGGAAGGTTGGACTCGGGGTGTGCCCCCAAACCAACTGTATTGAATGGGTTCCACATTCAAGACTGCTACACCATGGTGTCGTCTTCAACTCCACGCGAAAGGATAACTGTGTGTTTTTTTATTTTCGTTTCAAGCCAAGGTTTTTTTTTCATCATCACACTTGACTCTCATTAAAGTCATAGACCAGATTGTCATTTATTAGTTTGTATTGTTGTTACTTATGTCATATTTCTTTTAACGAAAATTAATTCAAACCGAGATTTTCGTGAGAGAAAGTTACCACCTGTCTCCATATTAATTTGCGATTGATCGTCAAGATTTCCATCCCAGGATCTACGATGTGAAGTGTGCGTTTATATTTGTATTTTATAAATATGTATGTTGCGAAATGAAATGTTCCGTTGTCATTAATCTAACCACTGTGCCATGTTACATACTCCTTTCACACCTCTTCATTTGCAAAACGTATTTATTAAAAAAAATCATATGATTTATTACCTGAACGTAATATCGAGCAACTTTTTTTGACAGTAAACAGCTGTGGTTATTAAATTTCCTTATTAAGTTTAACCCAAATACTCTTCATTCGGAAATAGCATTTTTAAAGAAGAAGAAGAAGAAGAAGGGAAAAAAAACCGCCCAAATTAAGACAATTTTCAAAGTAATTCGTCAAACTGTTGTCCCTGTTTTAGAATCATGCGTGTATTCCCCGAGTGTGCGATTTTTGGTTCCCGTCACAAGTTCCGCGTGTCCAATAATCGAGTGAATTCGGCTACGGATGGCTTGTTGACTGCATCAGCAACGTTGACGGATACGACTTGTCAGTAATCTAGCCATAGCCACAATTTATGCATAGTCTTGTGAGCTCACCCCAAAAACAATATTCCAAATCTCAAATAAAGTACGCATTTACTCCGCATACTTTTCCCGTTTATCACACTGCCCCCATTTTGGTAACCCGCCCGTAACGCAACGTCCATTGTATGGCTGCGGGTTTCTCATCTTAGCCTACTCTAGAAAACCTGTAGCTCACTTGTTTTCTCACCTAGTCTCACTTTCAGTATAACCTTGACTTGCAACGGTCTCTCAGAGGGAGACAGGGAGAAAGTCAGAGAGAAATTAATTACATGTTATGCATGTAGGCATTTCTTTGTGATTTTGTTCAGAGAATATCGCAGTTATCTCTTAATTCAATATTTAATAGAATGGTTTAAAAAAACTTACCATATTATTGTGTCAGCGTTGATATGCAAAATAGTATATCCCAAAGTCAGATCAAATAATTTTGAAACGATTTTCGTTCCTATATTTCCATGTCCGTGTGTGGTTAAAATCCGTTCGGGGGCCTTCAGCCAGCATTCGACTAGTCAACGGGTGACACCGTACGCCGTGCTGCATCGACGGCGCGTCACAACTACCTGCGCTCGCTGCTCTAACCCAACTGTCGCGATCGACCGGAGATGGAAACCCGTCTAGCCTTTTGTTTTAAAAACACTGGAGATTCTTCAAATAAATAGCGAATCAACCCGCTAAACCCTCCCCACCAATGCGAGTCAATCATATTTTAAACTGTTTATAATAAGCTCTTTATAGTTTACATCATGAGAGATATTTACCAAAGTTGCCCCCCTTCTCTCTCCAATGCAATCTCGCGTTCTCTCCTGCTTACACTACATTACGGCACCGGGGCTGTATTTACAAAAGGTATTGCCGTGTTTAGAATCTGGAGTGTCGCTATCGAAATTTATTTACTTATAAATCCCTTGCACCCGGTACACTGCCTTCAGAAGTCATAACAAACATAGGGATGTGCTTATGTTTTATGTATATATTATATACGTGCATAACTCCAAACATTGCTTTTTAAAATACACATACTGGATCCTGTGTTAAGTTGCGCGGGGTGTGCTGGACGCGCATTCTTAAGGCTTAGTGATTTTTAGTACGGATGAACAGTAATTTTTTGTCAATATCAGCTTCCCGTATTTACTGCTGCAACTCCAGTACTGTGTAACCCCTTTTTATTTCACTCTTTCTTTCTGTTTCCTTTCTTTTTCCTTTTTTGTTTTTTGTTTTTTTGGGGGGGGGGTCGCATTTCGTCGCATCAATGTGTGACTTGAGCGTGGCACCCTGTAAAAAAGAAAGATGGACAAGACTCATAAAAACAGACAAGGCGCTCAGAATCCTGTATAAGAAAATTGCATTTCATTTTTCGCACAAAGGTCATAAATCAATCGAGCCTTGTCGGGAATAGAACTGGAACAATTTCGGGTGATGTCCAGATGTCCCGTTAGACAAGTGATACTCATTACCAAGTTGGCACCGGCATCCCCGGGGTCGAATCAGGACTCAATTTGGGGGATCCCGTTGCCTCTTCTCCCTTTTCAGGGGGACAGGACTAGAAATAATCAGCGGCCCGTCCAGCCAATGAAGTCTTGGGACTAATCAAATTGTCGTGACTGTGTTCTTTCGGATTATGTGACAACACCTTTCGCTGTAAATCACTGCCTGCTGTAGATGCATAGATAATGAGGCTCCACGAAATATGATCATGAACGTAGTTTTATTTTTATTTTATTTTTTTAAGAGGGCGCTAAAATGGTGGTAGCATTTAACTTCGTTTCGATTTTACATTATATCACGCCAATGCTTACCAGCGAATTCTGCGCTGACATCATTGCCTTGTATTAAAAAGCTTTGTAGTTTCTATAAATTCTATGGGCCGTGGAACAGGGCGTCAGCGCCGAATTACACGGTAAGCAGTGCCACGAAAATAGGCCATGGGCCCAAATGTCACAGAGCTGCCCTAAGTGTTTAAAAAACCTTTCTGCTAAGCCAAAAATGAGCAGGATACCAGTAGCAGATCTTACGTGGAGACAGGGTAGTTTTGGCTGGTAACCTTATTCTTGTAAGCATAATTTTGTTTGAGCTTTGCTACTTGAATCAAAATTGTGTACATTTTTGTATCATTAATTTTTGCAAAACTCCTGCTGCTGACGCACCGACTCTGCTTGAATTCGAATCTAAACGAAATGCCGTGGAAGTGAAAGTAAAAACTGCCGATAATTGTTGCACTCTGTTTCTTTGAACCAAGAAAAGGTATGGTTTTGAAACCGTTGCTGAAAATACTTGGAATCTTTGCATCACGATAACGGGGTCGCCGTGGATCATTTCAAAACTATTGTTGCTGATATGCTAACATTCTTAGAATCAAGTTAAAGCACAGATTTGTTATCGCTGGGTGATAACAAAAATCTTCGTTCAGCACGTGAGAGGTCATTATACTAATTGACGGCTGTAGGGATAAAGTAGTTTTTAAAAAGTAGTGGATTTCGATTAAGATTTTCGTTTGAGACATTGTCATTGGTTGTAAAACACAATTGTATGCATTTTAAGTGTTCAGAAAAACTGAATATTGAACACACTGATTGAAATAGCGGAATAGTTTTCCGTCCAGTCACATGCACTCTGTGTGTTTGTGAGATTCCAGTCTGTTGTTTTCCCGCGAAATTGACATAATTCCCCCCCCCCCCGAGTGATGGATGAATGTGTGTACGGTTCAAAGACAAAGATGGACAGGCGTTATGAAATAGATCGTCTCCGTTAATGGTTGACTGAAATGAGAAGATGCGGTTCAAGATGGCATGAAACACCTGAGATAATAGGACAGTATATTGCTCGAGATTAACGGAGGAAATCTTTGGCGAACCGGAGGAAAGAAAAACAAGTTCCTGGAGATAATGTTGCAATTATGCCCCGGTTGAAAGGTTACGATTCGTGAAAACATGTCATGTGATTGGAGTATGCCGCAGGGTGGGGCACGGTAGCTCTGCGCTATGTGTGGTTGGGTCAGGTCCTGCGTGGTTTCGGGTAGAGAGAATGGGTAGAGAGCATGGAGCATGTAGGATGCCGGTGGGATCTTTTGTCATGTTGTTAGTGTGAGTGTTCGGACTTGAATCCTGCGTTCTCTGCCTCTTTTTTTTTTGGGGGGGGGGTTGTGTTGCTTTACATGTAAAGAAAATTACATCGTCTCGAGTGGACGAGGAAGTGAATTGCTTTATCATGTTGTTAGATTATTTGCTGTTGGCGGTGTCAATCCACTGGTTCCTTAGGGGCGTTAGACTATTATTATACTCACATTTTAAAGCCGTGTCCGACAGCTGTGGCTACGGCTATGGACGTTGCTATGGGGCAGTCTCTGCGTCACTTCATGTTAACATGGCGATACAGCCGTAGCCAGGGGTAAAGATGGCTGTATAATTGAAGCACTATACTGTCGGCACGAGGACCGACTGTTTCAGCATTTATATCACACTACAAATAGTTACGATGATTTTTATTCGATTCCAATGTTTTTAAAACAGTGTCAAAACTAGTTAACTTATATACTCAGAGGTATTATACAACTACAAGATCAATAAGGACAACAAACACCATTGTTTCATTTTGTTTTGAAAGCTTGCTGATTGTGAAGCTCATTATACTAGAACCATTTTTTTTCTGGGAAATATTTCCCTCTGAAATCAGGTCACGTTCGAGAAAACTATCTGAAAACTTGAAAAACTAGCAACAGCTTATTTCGGTTGTTACACCCAAAGTTAAGGACAAAGCGTCTACATGCTGAAAATTGTGCATGGTTTTCCACTAATTTCTCCTGACTCAAACAAAGGATTAAGCCCGAATTGTCACAGGTTTGTCATTTAATGTAGGCCCTACATGGTCGATCAAACATACCATGAACACTGTCTGCGACCATCATCAGCTCTATCAATCCTGTATAAATCTAATACCTTTAGGTCGCAATAATAATGCCGGATTGCTTCGATTTCATGTTGTTTGAAACGGTTATAATTTGTTTTACTCTCTTTATAATGATAGAGCCTTGTGTTCACTTATATGCAAACAATTGCCGCATGGGTTAACATTAGTGTAGATATACACGTACTCAATTATTTGAATGAACCATTTGCTGGCACACTCACACTTTCTCTCTCTCTCTCTCTCTCTCTTTTTATTATTATTATTTTTTTAAATCTTCTTATTCAACCCCCTTGTGTTTGTTTCTGGGCACTCAGAACGGCACCCCATTCTGTAAATGAGCTATACACAAACCAAACGATGAGTAGTACGTTTCGCTGTTGGGTAAAACATTTCAATCTGCAAATAAAAACCCAAACAAGTAATTCAATATACTAACTGTTCCGCTTGTTAAATTGCTCAGCTCAGTTTAAAAAAAAATGAACTCCCCAAAACATACCTTTAAAAAAATATACCTCACAATAATACTTAAGTTGTCATTATGCTCATCGGCGTTCAAACAGAAATCCCCCCTCATCCTGGGTGTCGCGCATGGAACGGATACGACTGTGAAGCAGATTCGCTCACCAATGATTACGTAATAAGAAGACGTTGTTTTTTAGCGTTCCATGCAGTTCCTGAGTCTGAGGGGCATTTTTCTGTAATTAAAAAGGATGTGGTACATGATGTAACTGAAGACGGTGTACAAGATGCGGTTTGCTACCTCACAAAGAATCATCCCAACAATTAGCTTCTTGAATCTTTACATACATGTGGTATTGTTTTAACTGATTGGCATGACTCGATCAGTTTAAAAAAAGTTGTTAACTGGAAAGTGTTGGGGTTTTTTTTCATGCGATTGCAGTAAAAAGTATAGGAAAGATGTGTTCTTTCATGAAATTGTAATACCATATAAATTGATGGGCTTGGTTTGTGCTGATTACATTAGATCTACGTGCATGTTAGCTTTGCTTGTATACGGTAAACCACGGTTATGAAACAGAAATTTCTGCTCAGGAATTGTAGGCTACTTAGAATAGTTAATGAACTAATACGGCACCAATGACATAATTGAAAGTCCGGTTCTTGTACCGTCTGTCTATTCTTCTGGAGAAATTGTTCTTTCTGAAAAGGTGTCATCTTCCAGAACGTTTGAGCTGGTTAACAATTGGATCAATTGTTTTCTTCTCGAGTGGGCAGAAAAAGAAGAACAGCATGTACACCAGTACACCCCTGCTTTTATTTCTGATTTTATTCTTATTTATTTATCTGTTTATTGTATATATATATATATTTTTTTTAGAGTGTACCGGTAGGTCCCTATCACGCAAACAATTGTGCCGTTTTTGTAGATTTTACTTCCTGCCCCTAAACTGCACATTTATTTTCGGTAAAAAACAACTGGAATCCCTGTCAACAGTTGTTGTTGTTATGGGGGGGTTTTTCCCTTAAATGGTCTACTTTACTCCTTCCAACCCATTTTTGAAAACCACATTTCACTGGGGAAAAAGTGTAGTGCTATAAGTTGTGCCATGAAGCGTCCGCACCGTCAATGTTGATCGGTGAAATTATGAAGAAGCAAAATTGATGGGTGTGTTAGGCATCGTTCAACACGACGCCCGAAGGCGCCCGACAGTTGACCGGGCTATTATTGCCAACATCAACGCATTACAGTCTCACTCTTCCCTCTCAAGTCACCTCAATTCTCTCTCTCCCACCCCCCCCCCTCGTATTTTTCTGAATCATAATTACCTCCTCGGAATCGTGGGATGTTTTTCTAGGACTTACATGAATGGCTTTAGAGAAAATATTGTGAACTCGGTGTTGTTTTGAGGCAATGTAGTGTTTAGCGAGGCACGGGTGTGGGGTGAAATGTGGTTGGCACTTTGTTGTCTGACCCAAAGGACGCGAGGATTTAGTCCCTCTCCCGTCGACCTCTTGAAGATATGTGACCATCATCAGTTTGCGTGTTTGAGTGAATGTTTTTTTGTTCTTGGTGTTAGTGTTCTTTTAACTTTCTGAGTATATTATCAAATCCAAGCAACAATTACCCGTTTACCTGGTCATTTCAAACCACATTGTTCGTGTTCGTTGCGTTGGTTATTGGTTGTATTTTGCCCCCACCATCCTTCCCCCCAAAAAACAACAACAACAACAACAACAACAACAACAACAAGGGTAAGGTCGGGCATCTTGTCATTTCTGAACCCATAGAGCAAGGACCAGAAAGGGAGCTCGTTGATAATGTGTAAAATGTATGGGGCTCAAGATGTGTCTCTGCGTTGTTGAGAACCTTGCATGGTTATCCTTTTGTGACGGAATGGAAACATGCTGTCGATCGTCCAAAGAGGAGGGAGAATACCGCCTGGTGGTGGTAAACACAAATCATGCTGTGTTTTTCTCCAAATAAACTACCGAAAGTCAGGCTCTTTGATCTACTTCTCTAGCACTGCGGATTTCACAGGGGTTATCGAAAAGGTGGAATTGCCACCATGTCAATGTACCTTTTAAGATCTGGATCCCAGTTTCAGAATGTTATCGCCCCTGATATATTGAAATGGGGTTTTATACATGTGTACATTTGGTATTAAAGGTCATTATGTAGAAAAAAAAGTCTAGCCAAAAAAAAGCAAAGCGAAGCAAAAGTATAGAGACAAGGGCCAGGCATTTTCTTAGTATTTTACAAACATGTTGCTAAAAGATAGTTGTATTTATTTATTTATTTATTGATGTGGTTTTTTTTTGTACTTTCATCGTGTGTGATAATGTCACATTTTGCCGGTAGCCATGATTTCGGATGGTCTATTAGTCTCTGTCATTATTACCGTCAAGTTCCTGAAGGCCCATTGGCATTGATGGGTTGTAGGTGGGTGACAGTCACCAGACTACCTTTCTTCCTTTGATTCCTAAAGTAGACGTATTTAACTCCAAGATGACCAATGTGGTTTTAACAATTAATGGTCCTGCTTGTAAGGGATGACAAGATTTTTTTCCCCCGAGAGATAAGAAAATAAATTGTCCCCACCTGTCAAGCCTTAGTTATCTTATCATCTGCGTACACCTGTGGGTAAACGCCGAGACCAATAATAATTGGGCGGTTCGTTATAATTAAAAGGGTGTACAAATCGATCAATTGTAGCTTAAATTACATGATTGGTAGTGGCGGGGTTAATACTCACAACGAGAAGTAAAGCTCACAGTTCTAGTGCCAATCCTCCAGAGAAATAATCATGTTTTAAATACATCAGTAGAAGCAAAATAATTGTGCAGAGAGCCCTTAGGTCACGATTGCTAACTACGATTGCAGCAGTTGAAACAAGCACATTAGGTGAAACCATTCCTCCATGGTAAAAAAAAGAGCAAAAACCCAATAACCGTTTTTAGTTGTTTTCGCCTACACGTCACCACCTTACTGTATTATGGTGAAGTTTTTTAAATGTTGGCAGTATCCTATTGGTTCTCGTCTTAATTATTATGTTTGTTTGAAAAAAAGAGGATGCGAAAGATGCATTACGGTATACCTCTCAACTCTTTATAAGGATGGTGCAAACTACCCCGTCTTGGTAATCCCTTTACGCTAATCATCCGTGTTAATTAGATGTTAATTGTCTTAAACCTAGGTCCGTATAACTGACAATAACTGACCCGTGGGTGTGAATTGAAGCCCAGTCTGGGGTCCAGTGCACTCTGAGCTGATATCCGACTCCCCCCCATGTCCATTCCCACGGAATGGTTTACACAAAAATATGGCTCAAAAACATGTGATTGTGAAGCTGCTTTTTGTATTATTTGGTACGTACGGCTGTAGTTTTCTGCTGAGCGAGTTACTGTCGGAGGGTACATTGTTACGCATTTAGTTGTACGGTCTTTTTCTTGAGAATGTATTTCATGAAAGGTATTATATAGGATTGGTGAAGATAAAAAAACACCATTGTTTAGTTTTAGTCTGAAAGCTTACTGATTCATACACGAACCTTATTTTCGCTAGGCGCCTACATTTTAATGCATATCAGGTATGAAACGATGTATACTTGTAAAAAGAAGTTATATTAAGGCGTTTGCTGAATTTTTGAAGAAAAAAACACACATTGTATTGTTTAAATCCCTTTATGTTGAGATACAATGTTGTTCTTTCCTTTGTCTCGTACATCCTCCAATATACTTTGTGTACACACAATTCCTTGTGGAGCACCCCAGCCTCGTTCTCGGTCTCCATAAGGTAGTGGTATGAAAACCAAAGAACAAAGACCGCACATGAAGAATGTTGTGTGGCATCATCTGGTTACTCACTACTCAGCGTTTTACCGGGCGTCCCTTGTACACTGTTCATCCACCAGCAGCGACTACACTCGCTGTGGATGAACGTTTTAGTTTACCACCAGATGAATTGTAAACCTTCAATCTAGGACTGAACTTATTTATAGACACCGTCGTTCTTTTAATTCAATCCAGATACACATTTATTTCAACTTCTTCTATGAAATGTAACGACAAATGCATGTAATGGTAAAGCAAAAATTAAAAATAAGTAGCAGTAAGCAGGATAAATATAATAAATAGAGTGTGTGGCTGTTTTTGGTAAGCAGAACCTTGTAGAAAACAGCCAAACAATCACCACAACAAACAAACAGACAAACAGACTCACAAACAAGCGGGAGAGAAAGACACAAGACATGAGAAAAGCTACACTGGCACAAGACCCACAATATATGTAGATCAGAGACAATACTACTACGAGTTCATAATTAGCGATAAGATAGCGTAACAGTTCAAGCAGAAGCGATAGAAAATAAACAAGTACAGAGGGATGAAGAGGTGAATGTGATCGAAGTTTAGGAATGGAAGCTAATATGCAAAGTTGGAGAGAAGGGCACGTTTAAAGGACATTTGAAAAGAAAAACTTCACCCAGCACCAGACCAAATAATGGCTCAAGCAGGCCGAACTCTTGCGTTCACACTTTGCTAAATTTCAAATTGTTGCTGGTACGGTTTCTGCAGTTATTCCATGGCACCTCCTCCCAGATGGAATTCTGGAAACACACCTGGAAGGCAACATCTGCGTTCGGATACGATAACGTACCAGGGGTGCACTGTTTTTTCTGTTCAACCATGCACGTGATGTGGTTTAAACTCGGCTGAATCGCAATGGATCTGGGGGGGGGGGAGTTATCGCCTCCACTCCCCACGGTCATGTCGTCTCAATCCTCCCTCTAGATCCGGCCCTGGTATTTCCGAAAGCTTATTTTGGTAAATCCGTCCCAGGTCTGTTATCGCTCGGTCTTAAAATCCATGCGGCACGTTTTTATAACGACAAAGGACAGGATCATGTTTAAAACATAAACGAAAAAGACGACTTAGTTTGACTCTAAAAACCAACTTGCCTTATAGTTATAAATAAGTTCATATCGCTACCGAATCATCCAGATAAAAACAAAATTCCCGTCTGAAAGTATCAAAGTCGAGGAAATAGTACTCGAAGGCTACACAAATCATTGCTTTTTATTTCGATTGCTACAACCAAATTAAGCCCGATGCAATCGTGCGCAAAATCCCAGACAAAGCACCGATGTTTCTAAAAGTTTTTCTCCTGAGAGTTGCCGCTGAATTTGAAGTATTTTACTGCTCCTAGTCGATTTTAACTGTTCAACACAACAGCATATTTATGTCACCTTATGGCACTGGCATTTTTACGGCAGTCTACAAAATGGCAACAATGAAAAATTAATACCGTTAGCTTTACGTGTGTCCATTAAACGGGGCTCATTAAATGTTTGGGAGAGGTGGGTTTTAAATCAGTAAAACATTCTCAAAGGCATGAAATTCTTAGCTTCTCCCGAGAAATTAAATTCGTGGTCATATAAATTTGAGGGCCCATCCCGTGATCGTTGCTGTGTATCGGGTTAACATCACAGCTTCAGGTTACGTGGATTTTATGTTTGTGAACTGCGAACACACACAAAATAGTAATCATTTGGACGTAGCTAATTATCTAAATTAAAATAAATAACTATAAATCCAGAACAAGGCGCCTTCGCTCTCATTTGACGTTCTTGTAGAATGTTTTGGGTGATTCCAATATAAAGAGAAACTCTCTTTTTTTGTGAGTTTATATTTAATAATAACAAAAAGTTGAGGTCTCGAGGGAGCAGAACAATCCACATGGTCATATAATTATGGTCGGATCATGGTTAGCCTCGCCTCAAGACGTTATTCGGTGTACTGTAGGCCTATGTTAGTTTTTCTTGTTTGTTTGTTTGTTGGGGGTGTTTGTTTGTTTGTTTTGGGGGTTGTTTTGGTTTTTTGTTGGGGGGGGGTTACATCTCTTATTTTTAAGATCATCGTTTTTCAAAATGTAAATGGCTGAAAAGACGGTGCATTTTGGATAGCATGTTCTGTTCAATCAATATTGTCAAGTTGCGCTGTGCAGCAGCGGTAACTCGATGCACGAGGTTGCAAAACCCTCCATCGAACCCACGTTAGTACACACGTAGTTGTCGATTAACAAATCTTCGGACAGGCAAGTTCATGAGTTTCCCTCGTCCAATGGACACAGTTGAACCATTAACTCTAGAGCTGATTGAGTTCGGCATATAGACCATGTGACCTGTAACATCACATGGTTACAAACCAGCAACACAGTCTGGGCTTCCTGCACTCTGCAGGCACGATTTGTGCACAGCTCAGTGGAATAACGCATGAAATCGTTTCGTCTGATTTGTATTAACTTTTGATAAGAAGAATAGGGGCAAATCTCAAAACGTGCCCAGTTGTTTCTTTAAAACTCTTGAATTTATGTGTAAATTATGACATTGTGAAAGTTCTCAAAAAATCAGTGCAGTATCAGGCACGTCAGAAACACAAGCCTAGGGTGTACAAGGTCACTGTAAACGAAGACAGGGTCTAAGCGATAGTAGTTGTCGCTCTGTATTTGTACAAAGCCACTCAGCAACGGACGTCGAATTTGTAACCGTATTTCGCATACGATTTGTTTGTTGTTGTTTTTTAAACAAAATGGTAAACGTTTTCGTAAGCATACTCAACCTCCCAAATTATAGATGTTCTTTCTCTTACTACCGAGTTGACGCATGACACGGTGTTCAAGTCTCAAGATTGTTGTAATTCCAAGTTGAATGCGTTTGAGGTTGGTATAGCCATGGTATAGCTTTGTCAAGGGTGGAACTGCATCATTGCTTAGCAATTACAGGGTTTGGTGTTCGAGTTTCAAGATGACCGATTGCATCATGGTTTGGAAACAGTATTATGTTTGGAAACAGTATTATGTTTGGAAACAGTATTATGTTATTACCAGTGTTAATACATGCCACCCTTCATATATAGGTGATGAGAGAGACTGGCTGTTTAAATCTTACTGCAATTAGGGAAGATGCTTGATCTGTACGGAGCTCCTAAAAGGACATTGTTTTCATCATAATATGTTCCTTTAGGGGCTCCGTAGATCTCTATCCATGGAATTTATCATATTATAGTAGTACTAGTAGATGTGCCGTGTGATCCATTATCCCCATGCAATACACGTTATGTACATGTACATGCAAAGAGGAAATATGTGACGTAGCAGAACAGCAGCGGTATGGGTCCTATCTGAACTATCCAGGGGTTGATAATGACAGCCCGTGTTAATAGCTGACCGAGAGCCCCCCTTGTCATACTTGCTTATTACATACACACTAACTGCCTATTTCCATCGTAGGTGGTCCTGCACCGTAAAACAAAATCACCAAGCATGATGCAGCCACCGTCTTTTTGTTTTCCTGGCAAACGAGACCATACGGTTTTTTGTTTTTTTCTTTCTTTTCTGCTTCTTCGTTTTATTTATTTCTGTCTTGCTTTCTTTCTTTGAAAACCCATGAATTCCATATAAGACCATTCGCCAAGTTTTGTGGTTATTCTCGTCTGTGTGTTTTAAATTATTTACTTTCCCTTCTTGCTTTCAGTACTTGATTATGATCACACTTTGACATGTGCAATGAGTACCAATCTCCCCAGTCTGGTTTGACCATGGTTTGACATAGCTAGCTGTCCTGCAGACGCGCCCGTGATCCGACCCTATACGCATAATATATTTACGGTCGGCCACAAAAAAACAAGACCAGTGCAACCAGATCCCCCTTACAAGTGCTGCCAACACCTGGTACGGTTTTTCACACCTTTCCCATGCCTTCTCATAACAAGCCCTCGCAGACCTAGGGATTTTGCACGTTGGTTATCGCCAGTGTAGGGGCTTAGCTCTTTGCCTGGCCCTCCTTGGCAGGGTTTTGATTGAGTGGGATTTGAGAAAGTTGTTCTTCTCTGGCGCGATGAGTGGTGATGGACGGTGCCGAACATCGGCGTGGATTGAGCGGGGAGTCGCCCGGGGCTGGATTGACTTAGTCACGGTACGGATGATGCGCTTCGTCCGGTCAGAGAGTCGCGCTTCGTACATGCTACCTGAAATTAAAGGGAACACTCGGCATTTCACTCTCAACTGGATAAAAGTGGGTCTGTTAACTGTTCTGACCAATGAGTAATTGAATTCAATAACGCAGTTCTTTTTAATTACAAAACACCTTCATACAAGTATATTGATACGATTTTCTTCTTAACATAAAAAACACAGTGTTCTGTTTTAAAACTGCGTTCGTGCTGTAGTTAAGAAAACCGCTATAGTAACCTCTACATACATTGATAACTGGTACCAGGTTTGAAACAAAGAACAAATGAGTTAAGTACAATGTTGGAAATAAAGTAGCCTTGGAAATTCTCACTGAAAGAAAGTGTGAAGAGGGCCAGTGGTTTTTCGATTCATAAGTTTTTGAAACACGGTGGGGTCCATTACAGTCTCAAATACAAAACGTCCCCCCCCCCCCGTGGCTGTTCACCGCTGTACCCTCTATACCTCGCCACTCTTGTTAAAAACATTTCCCTGACGCACTCTCTCTCTCATGGTTTCTACCATCTCAGAGCTTGTCACTGGTTTATTGTCCCTCCCAGGTGGATCATTAAACCATCTCGACCCATTAAGGGCACCGGGCTAGCTTCGTTTGTGACCTATCTACATGTCGTGATCAATTTGTTTGCGTACGTGTGGGACTTTTCAGTGCACACCTCTAGAGTGTTGTTGGCTGTCAAATTATTGACCTCCCCCCCCCCTCAAACACCACCACCACCACCACTACCACCACCAGCAACCACCAGTACCAAATTATCACTCTTTTTTTATGTGCAGTGGTAAAAAAAAAAAATAGAGTGAGATTTTACAAACAACCTCAGCTGACAGCAGTGTGATCGAGGTAGAATCTATATGCCCTAACCAAAGGCCTGCAACCTCCGAGCGGCCCATGTCATTTCCAGTTTGAATGAGAGGAAACAGCACTTGGTTCTTGTGTTTAAGGTTTTAATAATTTATTCACAATGTTTATGAGTTTTTTTAAAGAGAGAATCTCCCAAAAATTCTTCAGGTTACGGGTTAAGATTGACAACGGTCTATGTATTGCCACGATATTATAACGTTGATACACACAGTTATTTCGATCGCAAAACTGAGCAATACAAGCTTGTAGATTAAGGCACTGTACAGTCAAATTAATCAGGTTTTGAATGCAAAGCTCTGAACAGATATAAATAGTTAAGGCTAGGTTGCCTCTTGAAGACATGTAATGATACTGAATGGCGGTGATGGACCATGAACGCGGAAGGTTTTTCCTTGAGTCTCGGTAGCCGAAATACACTGAGGCCAGCTGATTTTGTTAAATTTGGTTTGCGAATTGTTGTGCCTAAGGCGATGTGAGTTTGCACAGTCTGGTGTAGACTGGTGCAGTGTTATCGAATGTACTGTAACGATTGGTTCACTATGATTACGAAAAGTTAGCTCTGGATTCGAAAAAAAACCAACACCCGTATGAGCTATTTTGGATCATTACCAGTTATTTTATCATACCTTTAACGTGAACGCATTAGCCACATTAGCTGGTAATGCCCACCGGGTTATGTCATTTTTAGTACATAGCATGAATCTATTTTGGAAAGTGAGTCAGTGCATGGTGCAGTGTAGGCTTACAGACTGAGGACCATTAAAATGGAGCAAGGAGTTGCAAGTGACACATTAACGATCATGTAAACTACACATTGAGGGTGAACATTAGAGAATATGGTAAGGCATCGGTGACGTCATTATTAAAGGTGCATGCAGGGTAGACGTCACATTATCTTCTGGCAGATATACGTTGACGTTTCCTTGCATTTGTTTGTTAAGCTATTTA
>CM021529.1:5472424-5482433 GCA_010994315.2 Pisaster ochraceus
TTATAATCTCACTGATTAGCACATTGGGAAAAAACTACCATTGTTATCATTAAACCTGGGAGTAGGAAGTAAAGAAAGTGTAATATTTTTTGCTTTACAAAACTTTGTCCGCTCCATCCCATAACCTAACCGCCATCTTATAACAGTGACATACATGTACATTACTTTCATAATGACAAGAGAAACAGTGCTATGGGGCTACAGCTTGCTCCAGATAGAGTAGCTCTAGTCAAACCATGTTGTGTTCGAGTGACTACTGCGTGTAGAATTACTATGGTTAAGTTTAGTCGACTCAAGTCACCCCCTGAACTTGCTCAATGATTTCTATCATTCGGTGACACCTGTGGATGTTGTGCTGGGTTTGCATTCCACATTGAATTGAATGTACAGTACCAGGTGACCTTTTTCAGACACTAATCTGCTAACAGACAGCATTTCAAGAATAGAGAGGTTGCATGACCCCTTAAAAGGTCATTTTGACGGCCATGTTGGGTACTATTTCCCCACCACACAAACGGTATTTTAGTACTCAACATGGCGGCGGAGACAATGAAGTGACGTCACGTGAAACCTCTCTATAGAAACAAAAACATACACCCTACAGTACAGAGAGTTCATACCCACTTAAAAAAAGAAGAAGTAAAGACAGTGACATTTTCTAGCGAACTTATTTCAGTCATATTTTTTTTCAAATTTGTATTACCAACAGCACAGTTAGCGCCAATAACAGGACGGATAAGAAAGCAGAAGAAATTTTCAGGTTTTAGATGTTGGAGAAAAACCCCAATAGGGAAAACCCACGCAATCAGGTAGGGAATGAAAACCCAATCCCATTAATGCAAGGCTCTGGACCTGAAGTGGAATTCAAACCAGGGTCCACAGATGACAGAGGTGAAAGGCAGGGAAAGAAACCACTGAGCCAACCTGATTTCTACTTATACTGTAGATCCATAGAAGCAGGGACTGAAAAAGGTCCTTGCTTGATCTACATGTAGTTTACTTAGACATGTTAGAGGAAATATGGGCCATGACCTGCTGTCATGGTCTTGGCCTTGGTCTCAGTTAAAAACAGTAAACATTCCCAGAGATTTGTTTTTATTCTAAGGCATGATAAAAGCTGATTCTGTTTCCTGCAAAACGTTGGAAAAAAGAGGATCAGTAGCAGTATGGGGAAAAATTGATTTCAGCACACAATTTTTACATGCCGCATACCAAGAAATAAAGTATATTGACCAAGGAGAAACAGATTTACCTGCAAGTGTTTTGCAACAAGAGGGGCCATTCAGGGTACATGTAATACATTTTTTTTAAACTTTGACCTTTTTTCAAATTTGTTTTGACCCAGCCACCCTCCCTAGGCTTAGACTTTTAAGAGTAAGGGAATGTAAATATCAACTAAATCATAGTTTTAGTCATAATCATAAATCAACCATAAATGTGCCTAACAACACCCCATTTATCTATCAAACTTAACAAACCTGGAAATCATTTAGCTACAATGTACAATGCATAATTATGTGAAATTTCCAATTTTTCTCATTGTATTGTAAAAAGAGTGAAAATGCTCATTGATTTTTTTTTCATTTTCCAACAGCAAATGTGTACGGAAAATAAACATCATTTGAACTCTTTTCCTTTTTTTGCTTTGGAGTGTCCCTCCATCCCTCCCTCCTCCTTTTTGATTACTTGTTTGAGAGAGAGTAAAGAGTTGACACAGTTGAAGCCTATCCCAACGCCCTGACCTCCTTTAAATGTGAAACAGTAAACAATGTGACCTTTCCCAGTTACACCAAAAATATAAACTGTACACCATGTATGTACACTGACTGTACATGTTACACCTATCATCCAACCTGCCCAATTGACCCATGTCTGGGAAAGGTCAAGCCTCGCTGTGGAGTCACCATGGTATTGGTAAAAATGGTATGTGGTACTGTTCAGCACTGTCACCAGTTTTGGGTTTTTTTCTAAGGGAGGGAAAAATTTATCACAACAGCATTTTTTCAATTATGGAGCGATGAGGGGGGGGGGGTCAAAAAGAGTTTTGGAACTCATAAGTGACACCTGATCATACTAAATACTAGACTACCCCAAATGTTCTACACCATCAATCAAATAGTAATCCATAAAGCAAAAGTGCAGGGATAGGATACATGACACATTTCAGTTTATGAAAAGTGGCCCTTGATTGCTTCAATATATTTTAATTTCTAGCAATAGAGTTTCAATGAAAACAGGTGAATGTTAAAGTTTGTAACCTAAGGAACCTAAGTGTACCTAATAAGGAAGCTTTTTCATTTAATTTTTTGTTTTACCAAATACAGTAAAGCAGACAAAATATAAGGCCCCCGAAACAGAACGTCCGTGTTACATCAGCGGCAATATTTTTTTTGTAAACTGGTGTTCTACAACATTGTATGAAATTTTAAAACAAAAACCAGCCACAAGCCTTTTATAATATACCCATGAAGTTATTTATGGCACCAATTTTTCGTTGTTGTAATGTTGGGTATTTTTGGCACAAAATCAAACTTAACGTTTTCGTACATAACTCTTCGTATCCACCAAAGTTCAGTTGCTACATCGATCAATAGCGGTTGAGCTCACACATCACAGTAATTTGAACCACACACGTGTAGATCGTGTGCAGCATACACTACTTCACAAAATCTCAGCGTCTAGAGGGTCTCGAAAACGCTGGAGAGCTACAAATTTTGTTTTTACAGCGGCTTTAATTTTCGTGTCCATCAGTTATGTACACATGCAATTCGAATGGCTCGTGGTGCAAACTTTTTACTAGCGAATTTAAAATGACTAGTAAATTTGTTTTGTACATAACGGTGTCCACCTCAACACAACTGTGTTGGGGGTTTAAAATTTAGTCTTGGTTTTTTTTTTCTATGTCAAACTGCAATGATTTTGACATAATTCAAGGACAACTTTGAGGTTCCTAAAAATTCTCGGCTCAATGAGAGAAAAATGCTCTAAAAGGACACCAAGTTATGTACAGAAGTTTCCCTTTGGGGCTCACTTTACATGCAGGTATTTCTCTTTTTTTGTAGCGCCTTGCTCCAGCAGCTACTTTTTATGTTTCTATGGACTTTATTAAACATCCTGAAAGAGTAAATTGTGTTAATATCTGTTATCCATTTTTGGTCCATTTTGTAACAGTAATGTGTCGTGTATCATATCCCTGCACAAAAGCACAACGGAAAATGTCTGTTTGGGTTTTAACAGCGTTTTAGTAATAGTAGATTGCTACCAGTTACAGTTTCTCATTGGAGTAGATATTATTCCCTACTGATATGTGGACTTACACAATTACAAACTATGTCGGAGTCCATATTTTCTTCATACACTTTGTCAAATCAGTTTTGTTTTTCAAGGGTGACCAGGGACAATTTGAATTCACAGTTATTCAGTGTGGCAGTTAGTCTTGGTGCAAGACTTTGCTGTTTTTTATCCCTCGACCATTGCCATGATTGCGATTCCCCTGATCTGCACCGTGACACCATCGCACGATAGTTGTTTTTTTAGGAAAACTTGAATTCTTCCATCATCCACCACCGCACACGGGTTTGTGGCTTCCACAGAATGCCCTCTATTGGTGGAATAGTCGCAACCTGTGTGTGTCGCGTAGTGTCGAGTGTGCAGAGTGTGCACTTCATGGTTTTACTAATAAAAAAATAATAATGTAAGAAGGTCTTGCACCAAGACTACATGTATGTGGCAGTGTGAGATATTCAAGGAAACCTACATGTACACTAGACCACGAGTCTCATAGCTCATGAGTCTCATAGCTCACGAGTCTCGTACGTAGCTCACGAGTCTTATAGCTCACGAGTCTAGTACTGTAGCTCACGAGTCTCGTACATGTCGTACTGTAGCTCACGGGTCTCGTAGCTCACAGGTCTCGTAGCTCATGGGTCTCGTAGCACACGGGTCTCGTAAATCACGGATCTAACAAGAACTCATTATCTCTTTCCTTTTGCTGCGATTTTACCAAGCATTTGAAGTATAATTTAATAGGTCTAAATTTTGAGAAATACGTACATGTATTTTAAGGTTTCTGGCCATGTGCTAAAATATCTGGACTCTGCCCAGACTAAAACACATCAGTAGGATAAAGACGTAACAAACATGAACACTGAAAAAAATGTTGGCGTAACCGGCCCGAAAAAAAATAGGATATTTGTAGGTAGCCATAGATGTTTTTTGGTTTGTTTGTTTTATTCACCCAACAACAAAAGTGACAAGTTTTCTAATTATTTAAGCCGGTAGTAACACGCAATAACAAAAGAAAACAAGGCTAACACACAACATTTGTATACTCTGAAACTTGTCGACGAGTTATTGTAACGAATTGTATTTTTAACACAGAATAAAGTATTTTTAATATTAATGTATGTGGCAGTACTTAACCACCACACCGTGCAACAGTCTAGGACGAGGCTATTTTTTTTAAATGTAGAGCAGCTTCGCGCTGAACCAGACTTCCAAGAAAGGAGCCTATGTATTCACCATTGTGAAACACTGCACAGAATGGTGAGAGTCTGGTACGAGACAGACTATCGTACATACAGGTGCATCATAGATTAGATCTCTGTACTATAGGGCCGGTGCGCAATCTTCTGCATGTTTGTTGTGCAAAATATTGTGCACTCCAAAGTTTCATGTGTGCTATTGTCAAAGAATGGAAGAGAAACAGTAAAAAATGGTTTCATATAACTAATTTCTATAGGTTTTGATTATTAAATTCTCCCTTAAAAAAACACCCCAAAAAACACAGGGTCGGCCGTATTTTTAAGGTCGGTCCAGTTATGCCAACATAAACAGGTTTTTTTTTTTAGGCCTACATGTATGTAAGTAACACTGTACACATCATTGTACAATACCATGGACGTTTTCCTCAATCTCCTTGTGGCTTTAATTTTAAGGTGGGACTCAAAAGATGTTTGCAGATGTTCAGTTTACTTTACATTGTTATGCAGACCTTAGTTTCCTCTGTTGAGTATCAGGCCTTCATAACAACTTAACTCCATGCCCCTGGCCATTGCCTTGTTGCCACTTGAAATGATCCACTGCATAGGGGAAAACTGCCTTGCCCTAACAATAAGGAAGTACCATGCCTGCTATTTGCATGAAGACTTGGTTACAAGTGCTCTTTTTAAACTACAGGGTACAGTATGCCACTGCTTTGTATGTTTAGGCCTAAAGCCAATCCTTTTTGATGTACTTCATTCACTGTGCAAACCGTACTAAATAAATGATCATTTTTAACCATAAAGGGAAAATTACATCATCGGTAATTGGATTTGTGGGTTAGGATTTAATATGACATTCTTTCCTTTGACCTGTTTACATAATTTGTACATCCATGACTACCAAGAAAAACTACAGCAAATCGTGAACATTTTAAGCAGTCAGACAGAACTTGTTGTATTAAAACCAAAACGCTCAACAATGGTCGGCTGACCATCCCTTCAAAATGAGTTGCATTTTCCCTTTAAAATGAAGTTACGTGTACTAGGGTTGGTAGTGAACATAAAAGAACCCAGGGAACACTTCATGGAAGAGTGAGGGTTAACCATAGCAAGACTTACTCTTAGTAGAAGTCTAAACAAATACTACCACTCACTGTCAGTGGAACTTACTGAAAGTGTGCAAACATTGTGTTAAATCTTGCAAGCACCCTTTACAGGTTTCCTCAGGCTTGCGAGCTACATATGTACACACACTGTACAGTGATTTTGTTTACTTATGAAGCATCCTTGGTTTCAGTTCCAGAAAAATATAACAATAAAAAAATAACATCCGACTATGCTCCGACTGCCACTTTTTCACTCACTTGTTTTAGGCCTAAAGAAAGATCTCACTGGGTAAGCATCAATGTTTTACCAATGAGTGAATAAGTGGCAGTCGCTTTTGGCATCTTTTATGAATCTGAATCGTACAGTTTATGCATCTATCACGAAACATCAGACCAACTTCAGGAACTTGTTGGTTAGTTTGGCGTGGAGCAAAGACGTGTATTGAAAAAAAAAGTTCTAATCTAATCGTTTTCCCTGGCTGCAACTACTACTACTAGTTTTCAAATTCTACGTAGGCCCAACTAAATAAATGATAATTTTAAACTTCTTTAGAAGCATACAACGTTACAATCTTGTATGGATACGATTTTATTAAAAAGCTAGGCACTGTGACTGTCAGATTTTGAGGAATTGGATAATGTACAACCACCTCCAATAGGTTGAGAAAATTCAAACTTTCTAAATAAATTAGTAGTTAGTACACACTTGTTATGTTCAGGCCTAGGCGACTAGTGAAATTCACTACCCGACCCATCGCACTTGAATTAGTCGCGACTTTGACTCTAGTTGCTGCTATTATCAAAACCAAAGATTGTGCATCACCGCAGGCACAAGATGGTCAAATTCAGAATGAAATGTGAAGTATGCATCGCAATGGATGCCACTGCAGTAAAGCAACTCTTTTGATGTAACAATGTATCAGAGCAGACAGTGACAACTAGACTTGGGTGATCAGTGAAATTCACTGCCCGACTTAATTGCACTACAATTAGTCGCAACTTCGACGCTAACTACGTAGTCGCAACTATTTTTCTAGTAGTCATGGCTGCATGGTTAAACCGGGTAGTTGAAGAGCAGCAGTCAACACACTAGCCATAGCAATCAAAAGTCACACCTTTGACACTAGTCATGCTAGTCGTCTAGGCCTAATTATGTTTGGCAGAATAATGCATGGTAGCACTAGACGATTCTCTCCAATTTCCTGTATCCAGCATGTCCAGTTGCCAAAGTATCCACCAGAAAACATCATACCAGAACAAAGTATACAGGGACAGGGTTGGAACTAGATGACAGGTTGCAACTGCCTTCATTAAGCCCACTGCACATAAAGACTGGTTACAAATTCTCCTTCCTCATTTGCAGAATAGACCAAGCTACACCATGTATCACAAGATATTCCTCAAGCCCCAACAATAGCTTTTTTTAAGGAAAAACTTCAAGCAATGGACACTTTATGTAATTCATGCTCAGCCACCTTCATCATCCCGGTATGTGGAGATTATATACAGTAGGTCCTATTTTTAACCAGCCAGAACCAGAACCACTATCACACCAACTTTTTTGGTTAGTTTGGTGTGGAGAAAAAATACATTAGACCTATCACTCAAAGCAGATCGTTACAAAGATTACAACATTACAGTAAAGATTTAAAGAATTACGTGTAGATGAAAACAAATATGACACAGCTGAGGGACCCATTTTAGAAGCAGAGCTTGTACTTGTAGGCAATGGTCCCTAATGACATACATTTGCATTGAGACAGAGAATTTATTTAAAAAAAGGTCAGTGGTCAAGTCGAGCCACTAAGGAACAAATTTTAATAATTTAAATAGGCTAGGTCTCAATGCACAATCACATACTCGAAAATGAAACAGTAGACACTTGTTGTTGTCTTTGCTTATTGTTTTTGTATTACATCTACATAGGGCTGTTCCCCACAAGCCTTCAGCTTATTTGAACAGCCTCCTTACTCACAGCTTAGAATGTAATTTTTTTCAGTATCATTATATAAATTCATTGGTCATGTTTACTCTTTGCTTGTTGTCATACTACTCACAGATGTACATGTGTATGTGACCCCAAAAAATCAAATTCAACATTTTAGCATAATCTTAGGACCATTGGAAAGAGCTCAGAACAAGCATTACAATGATATAAATATCTTTGTTATAGGTTAATTATTTTAAAAGTTATGAATATTTTAAGATTTAATTGATGACCTTAATTTGGTATTGGTTTATAGCAGAAAACAGAGAAAAAGTTGTGACCTTTTCGGGAAGTTCTGAACTAAAAAGTGTCATAACTTTTGAAATATCCAAAACTTTCAGTAAAGGTAGCCTAAGTACTAACACAGTCACAGAACACTTTGCAACTGTTTTGACTTATTATAAAAGAACAGTTCCTTAATTTTTAATATCAATTACTGATATTGGTAAACATTAAGTTTTCAGTAACTTAAAAAAACAACCCTTCAAAATTGCGCGACCTGAGCATTTTGTTTTGAAAAACGAGCATTTTTATTCCCTCACAATACAAACTTTATCTTTAGGAAATTATTAAGTCTTCACAGCACAGATGAAGTTGAGTTTAAACTTGACCTTGTCAAATATCAATAGTAGTAGACATTCATTAACCTCATTTTAGTATGGTTTTCGAGCCAAACAGCAGTCTGGGAGGCAGTGACAGTATGATATTTATATCTGGTCATTTCTACATTTTTTTGCCATTGACAAAAATTTTTGCTTACAGTAATATCCGATGTGCTGATGATCAGATTTACTTCAAATTCACCACAGAAAAATAGACAAATATATATAAACAAATAATACAAGTTTTAAAACCAAAACTACACACCTTCGGGTAATGAATCGTTGACTTTGACAAGACAAAAGTTTGACAGATTTTACAAACTTTTAAAACACGGATCAAAAAAAATTGAATACCCATATACAGAGGGGATGTGTATACTATCATCAATACTGTGCATTAGGTGTACTCCTAGAATACAATACTACACACAAAATAATGACATGCCCCACAGAGCAGCCCGTCAATGTTTGAGTATGGAAATAAAAGTCAAATTGAATTGAAATGAATTGAAACAAATAGACAAAGGACAAAAAAAAAGTGGTTAGACTTACGCACCCATGACAACGGACTTGCATTACACACGGGGGTCAACAGCTAAGTACTGACACCAATTAACTAAGTGATCCCACCCAGCTCAGGGGAGCCTAACCGAGAACGGGCAGTACTCTATATTATTACTGTATTATGAGGGGCACCCAAAGACAATTTAGATCATAAAGCAAGGAGGGACCAGCACCAAGCTAGCTTGGATTCCCCCTCCATGATGATGAGTGATCGTAGCAGAGTCGATTGAGAAGTTAAAAAATCAAAGAAACAACAGAACCTGACTACGGTGAATACGGACCTTTTCGTCCCCCACAGTCATCTGACACAGTATAGCGGTACTGTTCTTTTCAGTTTTACCTTCCCACTTGTAAAATAAACCACTTCAAATCACGAACTAAATAGAGACCAACGGACTGAAGCACAACTTTGATAATTTATCGACGTAAAATAGACAAAAATAAGTAAATTACCTTCCTTCAGAAGACTTCGATTCCCGATGAAGACTAAGTACACTTCCTTTTAGTTAGTTTCACATGGGCCCTGCCGACCGTACCGCGTGTCATTGACATAAACGGTACTGGGTACCAGACCACGTAACACAAGGCCGAACACACGCACGAAAAGTTTTCGTACGTGGCATTAATTTTGAGTTTCATAAAAAATGGTCAAACAGTAACTTCTAAAGCTAGAAAGAGTGGTCTTATAGGGTCCAAAAGGGGATAGGCAATACAAAATTGCCCTATCTGCCGGGATGTTCGGAATTAGAAATTGACATCATTTTTACAGAAATGAGCACATTGGCTGTCTGAAATGAACTTACTGAAATTGTTAGAAATATAAGTTTACTTATAAGTTTGTGCAAAAATAAATATATAATGGCTGTGTATAAATGACATTATGCCCATATATATAAATAACGGTTATGAGGAAATGATGATTATATAAAAAATAATGATTATGTGTTAGAAATAGTCATGTAGTACATACAATTGATTTATATAAATGTTTATTTACAAATAAGGATTGTATAACCGGAATAGTGACTATTTAACAATAATGGGTACAAATTTATAAATAAAGACTACAAATAATGCTTATTTATATATAAATAATGGTGGGGGTGCAAAGGGGCACCATTTTTTCTAGGGGGGGGGGGCACTGCTGGCAAATCAATAACATATTCCATTTGAACTTTTTAGAAAACAAGATTTTGATGTAAGGCCCCCAACGTAATAGCGGGTTCCAAATGGGGAGCACTGACATCCCCCGTGTCGCCCCCCCCC
>CM021529.1:5482639-5499396 GCA_010994315.2 Pisaster ochraceus
TTGGCACGAACATTGTTGTTAACTAGGGCAAACGATGTATACTTTGTATTGGCATGAACATTGTTGTTAACTAGGGCAAACGATGTATACTTTGTATTGGCATGAACAATGTTGTTAACCTTGATTTTTTTAAATTATATTTTTATTTATATTTTTATTTTTTATTATTTTTTTGTTTTCGTTGTCACGGCAACATCTTTATACCAGACCTTTAACAAAAAATCCAGTTAGCACTACTTTATTTAAATGTGAATATAAGCATAGCATTAGACTGTTTTTTAACACTCCCTTACAAAAAAAATGTAGCAGAATTTTCATTTTCTGTCCGTTCCGACCCATTTATAAACAAAGATGGTTATTTATAAAGATTAGGCTATGTATAAATAGGGATACATTTTCTTTAAAAATAAACAGTCTTAGCATAAATAGCATGGTTTCAAGTTCCGACCTGCAAGGCACTGCATTTTACCCGATTTTACGAACAGTGGCACTTTGCTTCAATTGTTCGCCGCCCCAAGAGATCCAACATACGTGATTTCACGTTTTTCGATTTCCAAGCATAACATTATTCTTTGGCAGAGTTGGTAAGAAGAAGTGTGTAAACTGATGTTGAGAAACTATTGCAGCAAGTTTACTAAACAAATAAACGGATTATTATGAAATGCAATAGTGGCACCAAGCAAAATACCTGACTTAAAAAAAAAATTCCCTATCTTATGCGGCCCTCACGGATAAAAGGGTCTTTCTCATCAGAGTTCGAATGAGGCACACATAGGTCTAAAAATAAATCTTTCAGGAAAATATTGAAATTATCTTTCAATTCTAATTCGTACCTGACAAGAATGTCAAGATGTACCCTTTATTCGTTGATCAATCAAAGCATGGGGGGTATCTGAAAGACGGGCTGTCCAGATGTGCCAATAATAGTGGAGCACGAGCACAGAACACGCCCCTTTTACGAGAATGCTTCAATAGACGGGGCCATGATCTATTATTTTATCAAATGTTTTTAATGTCTATTAGTTGAAGTATTGGACTGTGTGAACCATACTTTTTATGCATTACCGAGCTGTGTGTGTGTGTTTAGGGTTGAAAATGGCCTTCCTTCCTCATTGAGCCTTGTTTCCCGGTGTGGCAGGATGGGTGTTCCTACGGAGATTCCTGTACACGACGAACTGTGTACAAACTTCTTCTGATTGCGCCCTCTTTTGAATCAACCTCCTCCAGTCCAGAAACTCACGGACAGTGAGTGGGATGATTGGGTTAAAGTTCACAGACTGATTTGAATGCAGTATTATTTTGTAGCCATATGACTTTATAGGATATCAATCAATATGAACAGATTGGAGGGGTGTGGGGGCCCGGGGAGGGGGCTTAAGGGCAGAAAAACCACATGTGTGGGTTTTCCTTAGCAGTGGAAGAACTAGTTTTCAGCTACTTGGGAAAAGGCTTGAAAATATTGATAAATCAACAAATCAGTAAAACCATTTCACACCAAAATGTCTTGTCAATTGGAGAGTCCTGACGATTTAGTCCTCTCTGCACTCTGAATACTTGGATTGATTTTTAAAAATTAGGGGGGGGGGCAGTGCAGGGATGAGGCAATATGACACATTTGTTACAACTGAGTCTTAAATTGCTGTTGGTTTTTTCCGATACAACTTTTCAATGTTTGGTTTATTACCTTTGAACTTTTTATCAAGTATTTTACAAAATTCAACAATAGAATTATTTTCTGAATGACTACTTTAAGATTTAAGATATTGATGTGGTATTATTGTTGTTGAGTATTACTTGGGCCCAATGTCAAAGGTCAACCTGCTTGAGCAGACAATAGTGCTTGACAATTTTCTGCTGAGCAAAAAATTAGAAGGAAACCAGTTGCAAATGGTTCACTAAGACACAATATTTTCTTGGCTAGTAACCTTTTTCTGGAAAGCACAATTGTTTTGTGTTTGACCACTTTTTGTGCATAAGCAGCTTTGTGAAATTTGACATTGCTTGTGCAGACATAATCATTCAAACAATCTGTATCCATTGTGTGCTAAACATTGGTTTTTTGAAATTTTCACAGATTATGAAAAGTTTCTTGAGAACAAAACAATTGGAATCAATGCCTTCAAATAACGAAAATAATAATTCCCATTCCAAAACTTTAAAAACAAGATTCGACAAGTTCGCTTTGACTAAAAGCTACCAAACTTGACTTACCAAATGCAATTGTTTTTACAAATTCTCTAAGATTTTTACAGATAAATGTCTAAAGTTTCACACTGTTGGTATAATTTATGAAATAAAATTACACAAACGGTGAAATTTCCTTTTTTGTTAACAATGACAGAACTGTGAAAAAAAAAGGGTGTAAATTTAGACTTTTTAACGAGTACATTTTCTGAAAGGATATTGCACATGTTGCATTTAAAATAAAGACATATTCAAATGTACATGTAAATTTTATCATCTACTAAACACTACAAGTGTATTTGAAATATCTTTCATTAAAACAATATCACGACTAACAATTACTTTTGTTAATAAAAAAAGCTATGAGGTAATCACACAGTACTGGTACAAAAACGTAAATAGTCTTGTTTTGAACGGACACATTTAGTTTGACAATGTTAAGTTCCATTTTCTATTTTGCACCAAAGATAGTTCCCCATATACACCATCATTACGAGCAATTTTTGGTTTTGGCTTTCAGCTGCATCTAGTGTTACCATTTTTCTATACAGCTAAGTGCTGACTAATCGTGCAAGAAATTTGATAAAACTCCCTCGCGTCGGAAGCAGAATTTACGCATAACGCATTGTTGTACTTAAAAAAAAAAAATTGCTCATTGTTCATAAAGATGGCTGACTTTATAATGTGGGAACTAGTCATAGGTGCTACATGCAGTGCCTTTTCTGGAGAAAAAAAACCCACTTTCCATTAGAAAGAGGCCTTTACTTCCACTTTAAAACTAGGTTCATGATAACAACTTTAAAGGTCATTGTTTGGTTTTTGTTAGTGTAATGCTGATTTTAGGCCAAATTATCAATAAAAAAGATACAATAAAAGTCACTGGTGAAAGCTTCAGCTGAACAGTGTCTACTTGTTGAGAAAGCAGTCGACAACTGTCACAGTGTCTTCATCACAAATGTCAATTCCATCCAAATACAGCAAGGTGACAGCTGGTACCAACTGCATCTCTACTTTACTTCAAAGTTCAAGCGACCAGTAAACAAGGTTTTCAAAATGAAGATCAACAATACAAATAAAGAGAATAAACAATTGTTTTATCTTTCTATTAATGAAACCCAAGGGATGCTCAAAAAGTGCCTTTCACTGTAACCCGAAGGCCTGAAGTGAAGAAAAGACTATGTGGGTGGGATAAAAGAAAGAGAAAGAAACCAACAGGCCAACCTGATTTCAGGTACAATGCTAACTCTTCACACACCAACAGAAAAAAATGTCTACCAAGCTACACCATTCCAGGCCTAACAGTTATACATTACAACAGATGTACATTTACTTTATCAAACACATCATTATATTCTCACGTCACCATGGCAATCTAAGTAAAGTTAGCCAAGTCTCTTGCTGTGCACAGGTTTTGTAAATGTTTTGCCGTTGTCTGTGGTTCCCCGCAGTCACAGTGTATAGTTTGGCCGTCGGGTAGGTATCCTGACTTCTCCAGGAGGATCCTACAATGACCATATCCTGTGCGCAGTTGTTTACTCATTCCTTTGTTTACAGTAAATACTTTGACCCTACACTACTAACTTTGAATTTCAAATGTCCAGTTTTCAGAACTGCACCACAATGTTCAAAATAGCCACAAAAACTCTCTTTAAAAATTGTGCAGTCCATTTTAACACACCACATTGAAAATTTATCTCAAGCATGCCACTCACTCTTATTGTACATAACCTGCTTATTTCAATCAAAGTATTAGATTTCAGAATAGTCAGTTATTCATGTGGGTGCACCTCCCCCCCTTCTCAAATAATTCATAAACAAACCCACTCAAAACTAGCCAGTGGTGTAATTGGGGGGGGGGGGGTGACTTGATTGGTACCCCCCCCCACAGCCCTTGGCCCCCTGCCCTAACAATTGAAATCGAACAAAAAGCCAAATGAATGCTTCAATACATTAAATAGCCCCCCATCCCCTCCCCCCAAAAAATATGTCTTTGCCCCTTTTTGCCCCTTTGGTTACGCCACTGTAACTAACAGCATGTTGTCTGTCATTTGAATTTCAATTTATACACTTCAACATGATTATTACCTCCATGTTTTTCTAGGATCCAGTCTCATAGTGTGTAGTTCACCATAGGACTAGGGCCCAATTTCATCAAGCTGTTAGGCAGAAAATTCTGCAAAGCAAGTTTCTATACTAAGCAAATAATGAGCGGGGTACCGGTGGCAACAATGTAAACTGAATGGAATCTTGGCTGGTAACCTGTTTCTGCTTAGCAAGATTTTTCTGGGCTCAGCAAGTTTTTGTGCTTATAGGCTTTATGAAATTCTTTTTATAGAGCCCTTGCATATGGCATCACAGAGGGCCTCATTGAGGTCAAAGGAAGACCCTTCATTGGTCGAGAGTTATGCCTGTTTGACTTCAGCGATGGCGGCCTGTGCAAAGGGTATTTGTATTGACTCCAGCCAGGATTTTCATTTTGGCCGAGGGCCGGTCATTATACCAGCACAGGTTCCTGAATGTCAACCTGTTATATGAGCAAATTAATATCAGACCTTTTTACCAGAGTTGTTGACTGGAGTCATTTGACTTGGGCTTCAGTCGCTTTTTGCTTACTTGTGACTTGACTTGTAACTTTCAGCATTAACTAGTGACTTGACTTGGACTTGCAAAAAGTGACTTGCTGCCAACTCTGCTTTTTATATAGTGTACTCTAAGGTGGTAAATGTTAGCACCATTTATAAATCATTGCTGCAGATCACTTGGGTTAGTATGGCCAAGTAATGCCATTTTTCGACTAGTTCAATTTCTAACAAAATTTATTAAGAGCACCGAGGAAAATATCTTCACAGCAAATGATATAACCATACTCTTTCCGATAAAATAAAATAAAAGATGAACAGGAACCAAGTATTCCATGTTATATTAAACTGTTGTTCTAATTAACCACTATTTTACCACAATGTGGTTCACCCTCCTATCCCTTCACTGCATCTGTTTCAAAGGCCAGTACTGTGAGATATTCAACTCCCTTTTCCCCTTGTTCTGCTGCACTTTGGAACTACCTACTTGTACCTCGTTTTCAACCATCTTACAATCTGTTCCGGTTCAAGAGATATATCAAGCATAATCTGTTTGCTGGTGCAGCCCTCTGTCCAATTAAATGAAACACGCCGTTTGAGTTTGATGGTTTAGGGGTGGTTAGGGTGCTAAAATAACTTCTAACTAAATTTGACTGGGTCACCCTTTTTGGCAAGCTCTTGGTCCCTGTGATATAGTATAATGTGTTCATCCTAAATGAGTTTTTTCTTGCTTGAAGTCACAATAACCACGCTATTGATCTAAATGGGTCGGTGTATAAATGTAGCATTTCAGCGTAACTGGGTTTGAATGTATGTAACGAATTGGTGTCAGGTGAGATTGGACAGTTCGCTACTTGCACGGATCCACCATGTGCGTGTAGAGCCTCGACTTTATGCTTCATTTGTATTGTATTTTTGTATCTGTTTGGATACATTACCATGATGATACAGAAATGTATAATGCTTCTATTCCCTGCTGTGCCCAACTCGAGGCTCTACATGCAAATGGCTGACTGTGCAAGGGGCAAATAGTGCACTTACAAATACTCACGCCATGGTTGAGATATCTTCGTACTGACAAACTTTTTCTGAAGTTTTTTTTTGTATAAATGACTATTTCTGACCCTAGGCTGACTTGAGATGCCCGTCTGCCTCGTCCTCTAACTCCACCACCTTCCCTTCTTCTTCTCCTTCCATGTCTTCATCCTCCTCTTCCTCTTCGCTGTCGGGAGGAGGGTTGGTCTCGTCATAAGGGTCAGCTGACCAGATGCTGTAGCAGATGAATATCATCAGGAAGGAGGGGATGACCAGGAGACCTGTGGTCAAGATGGGGCTGGACATCCATAGGGACTGAATAGTACAGATGAAACGGAATCAGATACAGGTGGAATAAACAGGTGTGCAATCAGGGCCTGGCTGAGGGGGAGGGGCATATGCCACTCGACATCTTGGTTGTTAATCCGATTGTCAGAGAATCAGGGTGGCTAGGGATATCTTTCCATCTGAGGAAATCCTTCCCCAAAGTCCCTACCAACAGGTTTGAGAGTCCATTGGGGGCGAAACAGGTCTGAAAGTAGGAGCCCAATTTAACTAAAGAAATGGTTGAGGAATGGGCGTTTACAGTGCAATAATCAGTGTAGATATTCTTGCTAATACTGCCCTTTTATAAATCTTTTTTTCAATAACGTTTACTTTTCTTTTTTTTTTTTTTTTAATCTTAAAGCTTTTGATACACTTTTAAATGTAACTTATTTTTGTAGTCCTGCCACAATTCAGCTGTCGGCTGAAATGGTCGAATGTAATTAAACCATTTCAATTAACAAAAATCAAAGCAATATCATATTATTATTTTCACTTTTACCGGTAATGTTGCTTCACTTACCACTAAACTTTTGACAACTTCATAGATGACTCTGTAGATTTTCCTATACCAGCTGTTGCCACCAAAAGACTGTAAGAATTAGAAGGCAAAAAAAAACATATTTTCAATAACCTTGAGTAAAAGCATCAGGTGCCTTGAGCGTCAAATTGACAGATTTGGTGCCATGTAAGGTTATTACTATTAATTAATTAATTTTGGGGTTGAACAAAGAGAAATCGACAAGAGAGAGATTAAAAAACCTGCAACCTCCGAATTAACATGTCGGCACATACCACCAACTGAGCCATTTACCCTTAATGCAGGGCTACACAGCTCAGTTCGTAGAGCACCAGTACGCTAGTCAGGAGGTTGCAGGATCATATTCTGTATTTGAATTTTTTCTTCGACCAACCGAATCATTAACTCAAGTTTACCGAGTCAGTTTCCCATAACTTGATACTATAATTTAGTACACACATTCACTGGTGTTCAGTGGTGTAACAAGGCATTTTCATTGTTTCAGGGTGGTTTTTTTTTATTTCATTGTATTGTATTTTTTTAAATTTTATTTCTTTGGGGTAGGGCAAGCAGGGCCAGAGACATATACTTTGGAGGGTTTTTGCTGTCTTGAACCTTTCACTTGTGCATGTTTTAAATCTCATTTCGGGGTGAGGGGGCAAGAGGGTGTGCAAGGGAACTAAGTCTAGGTTTGGTAGAGGGCCCAATGTACATGTACCTACCTCCAGATTACCCTGTTCAATGTCGACCAAGAAATCTTTCAATGATTCCACGGTGACCTTGAGTGGCTCTTCAAAAGTGTAGTACTCAAAGGTGTCTGGATTGACTACCAGGATCCCAGGTCTCTCTAACTGACTGGGGAACAAAAAGGACAAATTCAGTGAGTCACTTGACTTGGGACTAACAAAGAATCCATATCATTTAAAAAAATGTATTATTATTGTTTTCACCCCAAACAAGGCTAAAAGCGACTCTTGATAAGGGGCTACAAGAAGAAAACATTTACATTGCAAATAAATCTTGGGGGGGGGGCCTAATCCCTGATTCCAAACTCTTGTCCTTTTACTGTAAGAAGGATCAGTAGACTGGCAGCACTGTTTATCATTGTATTCAGCATGCGGGAGGTAAGTTTGCTCCCTGTTTTAAATCTGGCTCTAAGGAGCTTCAGGCTCAGGTCGAATAAAATTAAGGCAAGTACAAATTACAGTTCGAGTCCTTTGTTTGTTATTTTATTCGCATAGTTTAATCAATAGTTAATCATGATTAATGAATACCTCAGAGTTTTTGCACTCTAAGTGGTCGTAGACTGCTCATGTGGGGGTGTATTAACATATAAAGACCGGCTCTGTGAACTAGCGAATAAATGCCCCTTTAAACTATGTGCAATACTCACCTCAGAGTGATATCGTTTGCTATATCATTATTCTCCATGAAACCAAACTGAAATTTTCTGCAAAGAAAAAACAAAAAACAAACAAACAAGAGACACAATGAGGTATAAACCTAATTCATATGAAGTCAACACCACAATAGTCTGGGTTACACCATTTTGGGAGTCAGTTTCCCCACGTGTTTCTGTTCTGATCGCATTTCAGGTGACACGCGCACTTAGACATGTACCATATCTTTATATGCAATTTGACTCCAAAAAACTGCAGACCATGGGCAGACGGCAACTGCGTCTGACCTCAGTGTAATGGGTTAGTATCAGAAATATCTGGCCGTGTCCGAAACGGCAACTTCGGCTACAGCTACAGCTAGATCAGCGCGTCTGCCAGTGTTGAAGAATAGGCTGACGCGCGCGATCTAGCCGTAGCTGTAGCCGAAGTCGCCGTTTCGGTCACGGCCTCTGTATCAGCGGAACATACCGCTCGCCATCTTGTGGACTACAAAATTTGGTTCTACAAAATTGCGGAACGTGTTCTGCTATGAAATTACACAAAAACCACACAATTTCTAGGGAATATGTGAGTCATTATATTCTACTTTTAAAACATTTTTCCAGCCATACTCAATTCATAACCGATGCTTTTTATAGCCCAAAGTGCCCAATCCGAAGGCAGGGCTTGAAGTTAACACTGGACCACTGGCCTGAGGCCAGTAATTTTTGCATTGGGCCAGTAAACTTACGACCATACAAGTCCGGCGGTCTTGTGTTTTTGAATAATAACACCTCACTGCATTTTTAATTTAAACTGATAAATACAAATATATTTCAATTCCGTTAAGTGTTACCTACAATTGTATAAGAAAAATGAGATAATTCTTTTTTTAACACTTGTTCCAAAAACAGCTCAAATGTGAAACTGTGTGGATAGTGTTCTTCTCATTTTGATTCCGGTCTTGTAAAAGATTTTCTGGTCCAATAGAAGTTTTGAGCTACAAGCCCTGTAGTCTTGTGGATTTCTTTCCTTAAGTTCGAGACCTGGAAGGTAAAGCGGCCCTTTAATGACAACCCCTTGGGGAGAGGAGACTCACTCATGAAACTGCTCCCTGGACTCCAGGGCCACTTGCCGTACAGTGTCCTTCATGATGTAATGAGGATGCGTCTTGTGATTGTCTACGCTGGGATTGGTTAAAGCTAACACCAAGAATTTATCTGGAAACAAAAACATAAAAATTACACTGTGAAAAAAGGGTACAAGAATAGCTAAAAATCAATTTAATTAAAAACTTAGAACTATAGAACTAGGTGTTGAAAACGGCTTACCAACCAAAAGGACATATGGTACCAATGCCCCCAAAATAGTTAATGGCCTGACGTTTCGACCCTAGCAAAGTCTTAATCACTAACTAGCCAAGAAGCCCATGGATAGGAGACAAAGAATGAAGTTTAAGTTTTAGATATGGGAGGAAAACCCCACAAAAATATTCCAGGGAAAACCCACGCAATCAAGTAGGGACTGAAAATCCAATCCACATAGTGCCCTCGGTGGGATTTGAACCGGGGTCCTAGAGGTGGAAGGCGAGGAAAGATACCACTACGTCAACCTGACAGCCCAATGACAAACATCGAAGGCAGCCTGTCTGTTCTTCTGAGCAACAATTGTATAACAAATGGGCAAAGGTCTAGAATGGCGTCACATTTCAAAATATACGGTCTGTACATTTTTGTACTGAGAATGTTCAGTTTCTTCCTAAATTTTTGATGAAATTCAACCAAAACGACATTGATTTGACCTTTAGATTGTTGCAGAAATTCCTATTTGGAATGCACAGACCCATGTTGCTCTTAAAGAGTATCAAATAAAATGACGCTTTAGATCATTTTAACGTGAGGTTAGAGACTCGTAGTTTTCCCCCCACATTCAATGGAGTCTATTGGAAATTGAGTGCATCACAACGCTTGGAACCCCTCTTTAACTTATCATGACAACAATGCTGACCTTATAATCCTTTTACAGTGGCAATAGGGTCACCTATTATTCCATACCTAATTGTGCGAGGAGGTTAATATTGTTGTTCTCAATCAGAGGGAATGCCTGAAATCTCTCATTCATTATCCACGTCTTAACATCATCCTCAGTCACTCCCCCATCAGGAACTAAGAGAAAAACAAACATCAGCAATCGAACATGACACACTTTTGGTTAAAAGTTTTCGGTAATATCTTCAACAGTCAACGAAACTATGTTTTCTGTTTCAGCACACTTCCTTGCTTGTGGTCAGTACACACAAAGTTGGACTTTTATTTACTTTTATTTGGTGAAACTGAAGTGTACTGGCCAAACTTTTGAAAAAGTATTTCTCACGCTTGACAAATGAGGGCGCTGTTCTGACATCGTTTCAGACCCTCCTGGTTTTGTGTGTGTGTGTGTGTGAGAACTGGAAACACCACAAGTTCCTAAGCTGTGGGCAAGTGCCAACACTTCCAGCAAATTAGTGATGTCATGAGTTATTTTTATTTCAGGTATCGGCTTATAAAAACGTAGAAATGCATGACCTAGCTCATAAATATTCATTAGACCTGAGGGAGTGTCTCAAAAGTTCAAACGGAAGAAACGTTCTGAAGGGATCGGTAAAGTATTCCAGGGGGCGTACAATGGACCAGTCCAGTGGGCCACCCAAATGTTTCACTTGAACATTTAAAGTACTAAACGCGCATATTCTTACCCGTAGTCGGGCTCAACGCCGCAGTCCAGCAGAATCTTCTGGCAGTCCAATAGATTGTGGGTGTATCCCAACAGGAGTGTTCTTAATGCCTAGAGCATGCCTGACTTTTGAGACCCTCCAAGGCATGATGTTTGGTCCTTAATTAATCACACATTTTTTCAGATTTTTCCAAAGGGCAAAACAAATCAGACTAAGCAAAGTGTGATGTCACAATCCAAATTACTATGGTGATACTGACAACTCATCTTAAGATGAATCTTAGCGCTTTGTGAAATCGACCCCTGGACCCTCACTAGCATACAGAGAATCCTGTTCAGTTTCTTTCATAATTGAAATGCAATCGAACAGAGAGACGGACAAACAGATGAATGTCAATCCTACCTTCATACTTGTAGTGCTTCTTGTCTTTAAATACAATCAACGCCGGTAAGTCTTTCTCATCAACCTTCTTGTCAGCGGGTAAAACTTTATTTGACCCTTGGTAGTAAAAACTCTCAAGGATTTTTGCTTCTGCTACAGTGCTATAAAAATTCTGATAAGGAAAGACAGATACACATATTCTATTGCAACGTCACAGCACAAGTTTTTTGCCAACAGAGGTTGGAAAACTATGGGAAGCCATAAAGGCAAAGCAAAACAGATAGCCACAGTTTGTAATGATATTACACAGATATTCAAAATTGGCAACCAATCATGGGACGTATTTATTTATTTTTTTAATGAAAGTACCCCGACATTGTTATAAATAAGGACAACTTCTGACTCACGGAAAGATCAGACTCAGGATTCTGCTCGTCAGTCACCAGAAGAAAGAATGATTTATGGTCCTTGACAGCTTGCTTGAACTCGCTGGTTTTGGTCATCTTACGTACCGCTGGCCTGAGTAAATAGAGAACCACATCAATAATACATTGTAATAACAACACAGGATTCTTAGCGCTTTGCCCCTCCCCAGGGGTGAATAAAAGTGCTCATTGTTTTTTTTAACAGGATAAGCAGAGCTATGTTTTGAACTATGAGACCCATTTATGTAGCACCTATATAATGGTTTACAAGGTGCTGCGACGCATTCAGCAGCCACTGCCAGAAACACTGAGGCAAATCTCTTCTCTTCGCAACAAGTGCAAGTGGGTTCTTTTACTTGCAATACACAACACATGGGACCTACGCCTTTCTGTCCCATCCAAAGGACAAAGCAATAATGATAAAGAAATTAAGTGTCTTTCTTGAGGACACACGTGACTAGACCGGGACCTGAACCCACACTCCACTGATCAGAAACACCAGAGCTTGAGTTCCAGTGCACTTGACCGCTCGGCCAAGACATGCCACAAACACATCTCATCATTGTTGTCACTGATGACCTCTGGTTCTTCGTCAACTTGTTTCTTGGTCAAAGTTGGTTTTACGTTAAGGGAGGAACCAGAGTAGGAGGCAATATACCCAAAGGTTCTCAAAAGGGTCTTTGGAGGGGTGGGTGTTGTTAATACTAGGGCCTATGGAACACTGGTACCTAGCGCCTATGGAACACTGGTGCCAAAGACCTATAGTACACTGGTGCCTAGGGCCTATGAAGAACTGGTGCGCAGGGCCTATGGAGCACTGGTGCCAATACTAGGGCCTAAGAACACTGGTGCCAAAGACCTCTGGAACACTAGAGCCTAAGGCATACGGAGCACTGGCGCTTATGGCCTTCTGAACACTTGATCTGGCCATGGTTTTTTCCTAACAATAACCAGTTCATCTCAGAGCCGCTCTCTAAAAAAAAGAAAGATTGTTCATATCTGAGGTCAAGAGAGGATAATTTGCATTACAAGTTGAAGAAGGTAACGTCGCAACAGACTCAGATGAGTCGAGTGCGATCAAACGAGAATAAGATTAACTAGTCAACAGCTCAATGGTGTATGTTTCAAGTGGTTCTTACCCATTGGCCTTAACTGCAAAATCTATGATATCTTTAATTGTCCTGCTTCCTCGGTGAGTTAGATCTTTATCTCCATGTAAACTGAAACAAGAAACATCAAAGGTCACAAACAATCAAAATACTGGAAAGGGACAAATGCAAGAGTAAACTTTTTAAAAAGTTTACTGTCATCGGTAATTGTCTGCTAGACCAATCCAGACTGGACGTCCTGTGTCACTGTTTTCCTGCAAAAAAATGTGCAAGTAATAACAACTGGGTCCTTATAAAGCGCTTTACCACACCCTCATGGAGTGTATAAAATTGCATGCCTCGAAATAACCCATGGCACCCACAGCAACTGCCGTGGTGCCCTGTGCTTTGATGTGGTGCCCTTTGCAAAGTTCCCAATACAAATTTACATTTGCCTTATAGAGTGCCCCACCAGAGGAAAATTGCCGTGCCCCTTCAAGAGCAAAGTTCAAGGCCTGAAAACGCTCATTATTTGTTTTTCAACAGAATAAGCAGAGCTATGTTTTGAATTATGAGACCCTATCATGTCTGTATGTAGCACAGGTTAGCAAGATGATGCAGTGCATTCAGCAGCCACTGCCAGAAACACCGGGGCAAAACCCTTGTCTTAGCGTTATTTGTGCAACTGGGGTCTTTTCCATGCTTTATACAACACACCAGACCTACAGCTCCGAAGGACGAAGCAATAATGGTAAAATATCTTGCTCAAGGTCCAAGTGCCATGACCGGGACTCGAACCCACACTCAACAGATCAGAAACATCAGAGTTTGAATCCAATGCTTTTAACCACTCGGCCAAAACACGCCACACTAACTGGCATGCAAACACGTCCAGAATTCTTTTCTGATGTTGACACAACTATGCAAAGAGTAAGCATGAGGCAAGTTGAAGCCTGCGAGCTACGCAGTACGAAAGTGACCTAAAATGGATTGCCTTGTAGACCTTATGCATTGACACATTTATGCCAATCATAAAGACAACTCAAAATTATAATCTACAGTTACTTACAAGTTCATGAATTGAACAGTTCCTGGAACAAAGTTTTTTGAGACCAGAGTCTCTGAACATGCTGAAAAAGACAGACTACATGTATGCTTAAAAAACTTTGTTCCGAAAACTGTAATTCATTAAAAAACATGATCATATGTACATGTGTATCTACATAAAAATGATAAAAAATATTACCAGGTTTCGTCCTCATTATTAAAAGCATCAGAAAGTATCTACTCACAATTTTATTGTAGGAAACCCTCTAACGTCAAAGTTATTCATAACACCTAAGAAAACAAATTAAATGAAACAAATACAAGTCAATAAACCAAAAATATGGGTGAAGAGTTAGCATCCCACATAATAAGAGTAAGTAATGATTCATGTGTACATGAAGAATTACATGGAGCCAATTGAGGCCATGGCCTCTGTTGCCCCTGGTCTTGGCCTTGGGGCCCCTTCAAAAATTTCCCATAGACATGATAGACTTAAAGATTTTCCAAAAGAAGTGCTCTTTGCAAAGCAAAAACGGCCTTGCCCTCTCAAAGATGAAATTCCAGATGTGGACACATGGTGGAAGATAAAAAAAAGGCACTCATGAAAATTAAACGTGTCCGAATTTGTATGCGGCTGCAGCTGCGGCTGCGGCTGTGGCTAAGGGAGGTGCTAAGGGCAGCCTCTGCTTCAACGCATGTTAGTATGCTGATCCAGCCACAGCCATTAATTCTGAAACAGCCTTAGTCTGTTAGTTTTCAAATGTCACAAAGCTTCCAAGATATTTTCCCAAGCACAGTCTTTCTTGCTACACACAAACCAGGCTACATGCAAATTATTTTAAGCAGTATCCATGGTATAGCCCCTGTTTATCTTCAATGTTTCTACCCATAAGTATCTAAGACCTATCTTGGCCGAACAGGAAAATACATATACGTGTGTCTACATTGTACAAGCCATGCACAACTCTCAGCCAATGACAGGTCTTCATTGACCTCAATGAAGGCGCTGTTTAGGCTTGTGGCATCACGTGCAAGGGGTCTATCTGTTCAATAGGTTTAACTGTTGAATTCACAGATAATGCACAGTACTGAAACCCCAGGGTGATATGCAATACATGTATGTTGACTCAATTCACCTGATGTCATCACCACAAACAAAACAAGGTTGCTCCATTTTGGGAGTCAGGTTCCTTATTGTAGTGAGGCAACACGTGGGTGCAAAGGTCAATAAGAGTGATTATTGTTATTTTTGTTGTCGTTTGAAACTGGTTACTGCAGAGCTGCTGACATTTGCATCTTGTAACCAGGGAGATATTTAGAATCACATTCAACATAACAGGGGACAAGTTTTCATAATCAGGGAGACTTTCAAATTTGTTCACCAGAACATGGAAAGATTGGTTTTCAGTGAATTTTCTGCAGAATCAGGGAGGGTTGGCAGCTCAGGTTCCTGCTATTTTTTTCATTCCCGTTGAATACGACATTTTGACTTACTTGAGAATCGAGTGCCGTCCAGCTTGCCCACTCGTATACTGGGGTTGCTTTTGGCCAGTTTGGACCCTACCTCCACCCAGACCGGGGCTAGCTTTTGACAGTGGCCACACCATGGTGCATAGAACTGCACATTTTAGAAAGGAGTGAAAGAAACAAAACAAAAACAAGATATAACACACAATGTTGTTAAATTTGTTTGAAATACATCACATACTTATTTACGTGATTTACCACATAAAGTTCTTGTGATGCCAAATAATGTGAAGTGAAAGGTTATCAGGATAATACAATTAACCTCTTTGTATGAAGGACTCATAATTGGGATGTACATGTAGATGGATTCAATGTGTATTTGTGGAAGCGCTGCTTCCTTTTAATGGTTTGTAGATCTACATTCATCTTTGTGCAGTTTTAATTATTAATATTATTTTATTTATCATTATTATTATAAATTTCTAGTAATGAAGCCAAGTATGCCTCATAAGTGAGTGTAATCACTGTAGGCTCTCGCAAGCCTGAGGAAACCTGTAAATAACGGCGCTGGCTATGTGAACCAGAAACACAGAGGTTAACCCATAACCTTTCAAGTGTTCTTTCACTTGCACTATCCTAGTACACGGGACCTACGGCATCATGTCCACTCCAAGGACAAGCAAAGTATCTTGCACAGGTGCCACGACTGGAACTTGAGCCCTAACCATGCCTAACGCTGCTGGATCAGAAACACCAGGGCTCGAGTCCAGTGCACTTGACCACTCGGCCATAATACATGTCTACATGTACATGTACATGCCTGGTTGAAGAGTGGAGATGTTATAAATATTGGCACAAAAATTATCAAACTCGTGTACATGTGTGTAGCTAAAAATGAGACTAATCAAATTATAATAATGTCTCACAATTAATTTCAACTGTATAATTTATTCCTGCAGTGAGGACAATGAAAACGTTATTGTGTATAAATCATAATACCATCAATATACAGTACTTGGTGATGTGATGAATGGAGATTGTCCTGTACAGCCACTAGTCATAGCATGGTTGCCAATGACAACATTATATAAAAACATCTCCCCAGTCACTTACAGAAATGCATTCAACGGAGCTGGGCAATCATACAGAGCTGAGAGTCATTGCTGACAAAAAGGTCAGAAACTAGGAACCAATTTATACATCGTAGATGAGATGTTGAAATAATGGCATTTCCACCTTTTGGTGGCCCCTGTCCGAGAACTCCAGGGAATATTACAGAAGTACAAAGAGCATGGCTCTCTTCATCTTATATATCTGAAGAAAATAGATCAGTTATCTTTGTTTAGGCCCGATACATCACAGAGGCAATGGAGATATGGACTGCATGCCCTAGTACATGTACATAGTCATAGCCTTGGTGCCCTTTGAAAAGTTTCATCGCAAAATGTAATATTTTCCTCAAAGGGGTGCTTCTTTACTAACATGGCTGAGTAGGAAATTCACTTGCCTTAACAACAACAAGCATCTCAAACAATGAAGAAGAAGTCTGAATTTAGATAAAGGTCTAGGAGTCCTCATTCCTGAATTGCAGTTTTGAGGATAATTTACATTACAT
>CM021529.1:5507518-5527218 GCA_010994315.2 Pisaster ochraceus
GATCGTAACATGATTTTCAACCAATGTTGTACGTTGGTTGCATGTTGGTAACTTTTGCAACGTTACCGAAAAGTTTTATATGCAACATTTTCACAACATTTTTGGGGGTATGATTATTACAAAATAATACTTAGTTAAGGCAACAATGTTGTTGATAAGTTGCATTTGGGTCTCATTAAAACGTAGTAATTATGTTGTGATGAGGACGTTGTCTGCACGAGTGCACGTTGTATTTAGTCTTCATAAAACTTCATATTTAAATTGTGGCGGGCACGTTGTCTTGACATTGTATTTTGGTAAAATTAAAACGTGGTATTTAAGTTTCGGCTGTACGTTGTCTTGCCACTGTATTTTGGTAGGCCCTATCAATTTGTAATGGCTAAGTTTTGGTGATCACGTTGTCATCACTTTGTATTTTGGTTTTGTACAAAAAAGTAGTATTCAAGTTGTGACAGCCATGTTGACATAATTATAGCTGTTTCCAACTACACTGTACATCCAAACAAAAACAACATGTACCGGGTACATTGTAAAGTATACATAAATGAAAATATTTTTAATGGCCTCACGTTTTGACCCCTTTTAGCTAAACAAGAAGGACTCTACCAGAGTCGAAACATGAGGTAATAAATCATGTTTTTAATTCAAAAGAATAAAAGTATGTCGTCTCTCCCGCAAATGTGTTTACTGGTTAATTAATGTACACAATAGTGTATAGACTCCGAAGTTTAGTGTAGTCATACATTGTAATAGAATAAACCATCGCAGGCGGTTATGTGACAATTCATGTCTACTTTCAATACGCCTTTTGTCAAGGTTATTGTGTAACGTTCAAATGTACAAACGTATGAATTGAAGTCTGGTGTCTAGCACTTTTTAAAGCCATTGGTTTTGTACACACATACAAAACGCGCAATGAATGATTTCATGGGGACCTCGTCTAGCGTTTTAGGCCAACAAAAAGTTATAAATTATCCAACAAAGTCGAAAACATTTTTGTTGATCGGACCTATACTTTTTGAGGTATGGTGGTCTCAAGATTGGCTAGTTAAATATTCGTGTCTTTATAACTACATGTAGATCACTCAATTAATTTATTATACTAAGCTAAATTGTGTTTTCCGGTAATTTCAAGACATAAGCTTTGATAGGATATTAGATCTGACTTTCGTTATGAGCTAAGTATGACTTTAGGTGAAGACAAAACTCGTGAACAAATCCAATGGGATTTTGACCGAAATAAAGAATAAGAATAATGGGAAAGAAAAACAAATACAAATCTGTACAAAAAACAAAACCTGTTCCGACAGTAGGTCGGAACAGGAATTCGTAACCGTTGTATTTAAGTTTGTAATAATGGTGAATCATTTATGTTTAGACCATAATGTTGAATAATTCAAGCGCAGCTCGTTGGGATGTTTTGTAGGATAGTTATCTGCTAACAACTTGTTTGACAAAAGGTTATGCAAAAAATTGAAAGGTCAAATAATATAAATAAATTAAATTCACTCTTTGATTGAGCTTCAGACACTGTTTAGAAAGGAACAATCTATGTCTATTGGGGGGAGGGTTCTGAGGAGACGATATTTTCATTAAAAGATCTACAAAAAAATGCGTTGTTTTAAAAGGTGTAGAAATGACAGACAGTTTGTGATCCAAGCTCATTTCTTGTCTAACTGTAATCAACCACAAAACTGATCCATGAAGCCCTGCCAGCTCACTTAAGACTGAGTGGATTCCTCTCCATCTGAAGCAAGTACATCCCATATACACACATGTACCATACCACAACAACAACAAAAGTTTCCCTTATTTTGGTTTATTACTTGATATTAGAAATAAGAAGTCGCATCCCCCTAAGGTGATCCCTTGGCTGCCGCTTCCCGGGTGTGATCCCTGGCTATACAACAGTCATAGGTTAAATGGCTTCTGCCTGGCACCCCAACAAAGTTATTGACAAAATAGGGAGATCGCAATCATTAGGACTAGATGGCTCAGTTGGTGGAGCACCGACACGTAAATAACGTAAACTAAACTAAACTAAACACGCAAATAATCCAGAGGTCGCAGGTTCAAATCCTGCTGAGAAGTAAATTTTTCCAGTCAGTTTCCCTTGTGGTTACTATTTGAGATAGCTACATGACAGGGGTACATTTCCACGGTCATAACCAATAACTGTTTTGATTGAATGGGCAATTTGTTAATCACTGGTCAATGACCGAATCAGTTATTGGTTACGGCTGCAAAAACGCACCCCATGATAGCTGAGAAAAGCCTGTCCTCAAAATTGTGAATTCAGACTACGTACAATTTTTGGTCATATCTTTATAATTATGAAAGGGTACACAAATATCTTACCTGTCATCTAACTCATGCACATGTGCTCCAACACCAATTGTTAACACTAGTAAACCTGGGAAACAAAACAGTAAAAAATGTATTTAAACCCCGACCACCATCACATGCTTTCTAGGCACCCTGCTAAATGCATCACAATGCAACACAATTGAAATTTATGAAAACCCGTGTTAAATGCAGCAAAATGCAACGGAGGATTCTGCCGCGTTGTGAAGAAGTTACATTACATCTGTACATGTACTAATGGCACTGGGCATTTACCCTGTTCAAGGTTCAATATATGAACCTTGAACCTTAAAAGCACCATTTGCACTCGAATTGCACATGCACATGCCAAGGCCATGTAGAACCACGGAGGTCTCTTCCTTCCTCCATGGTAGATCCTTGCTGAATGCAGCACAGTGCAATAGAGTACATGGGATTTCAGTTGACTGCTAAAATGCAACAAAATACAGCTCAACTTTTGCCGTATGGCACATTTTGTAGTATTTGGCAGAAATCTGGTGAAATCATAAAAAAAAAACCAACCCCACATTGTCTGGAGTAGAGACAACACTGAATCCTCCAAAACACCCCCCTCATCAATGGTGGTTTTGTATGATTTGTAATTGCTTGTTTCAAAGGTTAAAAAAAAGTTAACAAGTCTGTTGCATGACTGAATTGATTTTGAATGGTGAATGTGGCAAAAATCTGGCTGCTTGCTCCCTCAGCATTTAAACGATACATTTATACAAGTACATGTATGTACAGTGTAGGTCTACACATCCAGTGTAGGACAAGCACTGTCCATATAACACTAACACTTTAACAAGTTCAATAGGAGGCGGACTGTGAAAAAATGTTCAATTTTTTGGTGCAGGAGGAAAACCCCAGATGGGGTAGTACCCACGCCATGCAGTCAGGTAGGAACTGAAAACCCAATCCATATGCAAGGCTCCGGTCTGAGGATTCGAGCTGGGGCACACAACGGTGAAACGCAGGGAAAGAAACCACTAAGCCAACCTGATCCCTAATCCCAAGTGGATTTATCTCACTGAATTATACAGTTATAAGATTATGACATTTTATTTAAGAAAGATGTACTAGAACAACAGTGCCTAAGTTGCTAGTACTAATAAAATGTATGACCAGCAATTATCAAAAAAGCCATTTGGGGCTAGCAAATCTGGTGACTTGTCTGGCAAAAATGGTCCAAATTGCACACGTACGGGATTTTTTACCATAGTTGTCTCTTAACCCTCCAATCTGCGACCGCCGGGAGGATGGAGGGTTTTGATTATTATTGCATGAACGTAGTAATTATATTGCCCTACTTTGGTCAGTTGGTAAACACAACCCTCCCCCTCCTCCTCCCCCCCCAAAAAAAACCTCTCTAGTTATTTACCTGTTCACCCATCGTTTAATTTTTAAACAAACAATCAAAGTAAAATCGCAAATGAACAAACTGAGGTGATGGTCATCTTCTAAATCTAGAGGAGAGGAATTGTTGTTTTTTTGCAGGGAGCAATGCATCATGATGATGATCAAGTAGTACATGATGATGATGTCTGATCAATCACTATCTGAATCATTACTCATTAGTATTTTTTTAGTAATTACTTTTATTTTTTATTATTTGTTCCTTCCAAAGTACTAGATTTTTACTGATATTTGAAAAAACACAAACTGAACATTAGAATGCCACTTGATTAATTTGAAAAAAAAAGAAGAATATCCACAGATATGTACATTACCTGAGAAACAACACCATAAAATAACAACAGGATCCATTGTGGGGCTTTCTCTTTCTCGTCCAGGAAATAACCGTCCATGTGCACATCAACGGTCCAGTGCGCAGTAGTGCACAAACCACAGGGACAAAAATGCTTTACATGTTTTGCTGGAAAAAGTGATCGATAGAGGGCGCAATGACCACGCAAACGTGAAAAACAATGTAAAGAAGATAATGCAAAAAATGGTGGATGGCGACGACTGGTTCCCTCTGCTGTCGCATTAACCCTTCCAAAAATTAACGGTCATAGTGGATAAGTGCTGACATTGAATTAATCAAGGTCCTACTTAACCATTATTTACATATAAGTTATAGTGTAGTGAGGTGATTTGTAGCCTAAAAACCAAAACCCCGACCACCAAAGACCCCAGAAGGCCAGATGCTCAGGCTTGTTGGCATGATGGCGCATCCATTATGGAGGAGAATGAATATGCGCATCTGAGCATCTGCCGAGTAAACTGTTGGTCAAAGATAGGGGCTGGGTCATTAGGCTGCCATGGTGCAACGTAAAAAGAAGACAAAACAACTACCTATTATAGTATAGCTACGAACATCGAGCTACGGCTTGTAATAATTGGTTACATGCCAATTTTGCCATCTGATACAGTCGCTTCTTCAAATTTAAAATGGATGGATCGAGAGAAAAAAAGAAAGATCTCATTTCATAAGATCCTCTCATATTGTACAAAAAATGCCGAGCCCAAAAAGCCCCAAATCTGGCCTGCCTATAAGGCTATCTGAAGTTTCTAATCGTTTGTAGTTTCACTCCCGCTGTTCACGGGTCATCATCCTGTCGGCCGGCGTCACTCATCGACGAGTCTAAAAAACGGATCACGAGCGATGATCCCCGTCGCATCGCATTAAATTCGGCACTCATCAAGCAACTAGCATCATGCCACGGAATGTACCTAACATGGTTTGGTATTGCCGTCAACCCGTCCTAAGAGGCCAGATAGAAATAAACAAGTAATGCACAAAATCTACCAAAATTGTATTAATGCAAGCCCATACATAGGTTATAATGATCATCTTTATGGATTAACTGAACTCTGCAGACTTTATTCAAAAAAGGAGTGGAGTTAAAGGAACTTAATTATGGATATCTACATAACGTACATGTAGGCTACGTGTAGCAAAACATTTTCTTAATGACCAGCTCCAGATTAATATAATAATATCACCCAACGACTGTGAGTGGCTTACGATCCATTTACTGAGAAAAGTTAATGTTCAAAATGTCAAATTATCTGTATTTTCACTGAATTGATAATTGAACGCGAGCGTCAGACGAAGTTTGTAACGCACACCGTTACGTGCAACTTATCGTCAGGTTTGTCCGCCATGTTTGCCTTGTCCCCATTTCGTTGGTAACCACAGCTGATTCGGCAGATCCTTTTACGCGTGCGTGACGTCACTAGACAGTCGCTGGTAACGTTATCGGAGGCGTGAACGTGCACCACAATGAGAAAGTCTTTGTCCGTGGATGTAGATGAATTCAACTGATATCTAACATTTTTTTCTTTGCACGTACTCAACATTTAAGGTGAGTATTGAGATGATCACAAAATTAAGAATGTTGGGTGGAAATTTTATATTGGAAAATCTCGTTTTGTTTTCGCGGACCGACCATTTTTTTTCTTCTAGGGACGACATTATTATTCATGGCCCTTTTTTGGTCTCAAGAGGGCGCTAATTATAAAGCTGTAGTTAGTATGGTAACATTCACGTTCTCATTTGCTTGTCTTGCGTACGATCTGTACGCCTGGATACTAGACAAGGGTCATGGACTCAAATTAACATAAAAACATGATTGTCACGTCAGTACCCTTTTACCATAGAGGTAGAAATCTACCTCCATGCTTTTACAGACACCATTTAAAGGCGTTTTTCTAGTTTCTGGCCTCCTTGAATTGAAAGAATCAAATCTAAGTGTGAAAAAATCTAATTTGTTTAAGATGGCAAACTTTGTGGCTAGGCAATACTATTTGTATATTTATAGAGTATTTCAATCAATACAGTCATTACAATATTAAATACCGGGGTAAAAAAAAAACAAAAAACACATTTTTTTTACATCATGTCAGTAACAACTGACTTGCAAGCCATCTCCACCATGGGCATATGTAGTAAAATAAAAAAGAAGAAGAAAGATTCAATCACAAGGTCATCTTCAAATTAATATCTAAGATTGTCCCCCCAAGAGTAAAAAATAAATAAAAATATAACTATAAGTAGAATTGCAAGATGGCCCACAAATCATCATTCATGCACAGCATAAATGTGAATTCCTTTACTTCTTCAATGATTATTTCGATTTTGATTGTCACAAATTCACGTTCATAAGCACCGATGAATATGCAAAAACCCTGACATATGTATTAAAAAAGAATTCACTCAAACAGAATCCGGACTGCTTGAATTTGTTTAGATTTCTACGTAGTTATTTTCTTTAGATTTGAAGCCTCAAAATTAAAATAGATACTCGGTGGTCAGAGTTGTAAGCGAAACATGGAAACAAGTCATGTACATGTAGATGTACTTATTCTCCATTTTATTTTGTTTACAAAATGAAGCGAGATGACACTGAAGTCGGAAAAATAGGTAGTACAGAGAAATGGAGGAACAAATTCCTTGATAAAACACCAACAGTGTCAAAAAATGTGTGTAAAAAAGAATTGAAAATCTGTCCAAGCTTAGCATCAGATGATCTGTTTTATGTATGCAGTACGTGTATACACAGAATTCTGTTTTGTTTAACTGTTTTCAAAGGAAGTAAAAACAAGGGAATTTGACCAAGTATCCTGGTTTATTCCGGCAGTTCTACTACTTTGCAATTGAAAACGCTCGAAAATCTAGATGGCAGCTAAAACAGTAAGAACATTTAAAATGGAAGGAATTTGTTTTTTTAAATTTAAGTCTTTAAAACATGGCGTCTGAAAACTTGCTGTTCTGTATTAGAGGCTTATAGGCCTATCGGTTGATCTTCTGGTTTGTTTTTTTCAAGTTTGCATTGTTTGTTTGTTTTGTGTTTTTGTTTTGATTGTTTTTTGTTTTGTTAGTAGTTTGTGGTTTGTATGTCTGTTTTGTTTTGTTTGTTGGGGTGGGTGTTTGTTTCTTTGTTGTTGTTGTTGTTGTTTTTTGGGGGTTCTCTACAAGATGGCCGCTCGTGACTTAGATTAAATATGGACCCTTAGCGATAAATAAAATAACAATTAAAAGGCATGTGGCCTTAATACTGTTCTATTTAAGCAGCCCCCAAATCCCCCCCCCAAAGAAAAAAACCCCAATAAAAGCATTTGAGACTTATATGACATCACTTGTTAACTAAACGCAGAACCTCCTGCCCAACTAAAAACATCCAAATGATTCTTCACTGTCAATCGCAAGGCATAAAAGACTTAGTTTTTCAAACTAATTTGTATTAAAAAACAACTTCAAGATCAAAGCTTAAAGCAATCAGTCTATTTCTGATGTACATTGTAAACCAAAGGTCACCCAGATTTAAGATGGCACAAATCATATGATTTTTTAAGCTTCTCAAATCAAAGCTTCATTGACATCAACAAGTTAAATACTTAATATGATTTTTGCTTTAACAGCTTTTACCATCAAATCTTGCACCAAACATTAAATGTACATGTAGTACAGACTACCTTAAGGCATTTTGATAAGCAATCAAGAAATGTTCAAATGTGTTTATTTGCAGAACTGCACATTGACATCACATGGTAGTGATCTTCCAAAGCAATCAGCCATACAAGTTTTCAAGTCTTCACCAGAAAAAGTCTTCTTCAATTCAGTCAGCCACAAGGAGGGACCAATTTCATTAAGCTGTTTACCGGTAAGCAAATTTGTGTGCTTATTATAGCAGAAAAAATATTGAAGTGGTGTAAACTTGAAGTGTATTTTTACAGCACATTCGTACATGTTCACAAGGGTTTTTCATTAAATGAACCAACATCAAATAGGCTGCTTTTTGCAGTCTGCTTACAATAATCAGAGATTATGAAATTCTGCTTAGGACCGCTCGGTAAGCAGAAATTGTCTGCTTACATAATTTTGTGAAACAGGAAAACAGGTAAGAATTTAAATGAACAAAAAAGTTCAGGGAAAGTGGTAAGCGCACAGCTAGACAGGATTTCACAATGAATAAAAGAACATCAGCAATTGCATCTTGCTGAGAATAATGGCAAGAGTGTTACATTTAAATGTCAAAAATCAGCTGGTTAAATGTGTATAATTTATCATTTGCACATTTCGTATGCAAGAATGAAAAAATGTAAATATGTTCTTGATCTTTTAACTCCCAATCTTTGTTTTAACTCCCACTCTTTTTTTTCAAGTGAAAATTGACAAACAATCCAACAAATCTAGCATCATATTAGTATATTTGTAAAATAAAAAGTTTTTGTTTGTTTTGGGTTTTTTTTTTAATAGGAGAAAACAACCAAGCAGTTGTCATGGTAACACAAGACACATTCTTCAGTTGACTTGGCAATCAGTTTTGTACACTGTCTTTGATGTTCGAAGCTCAACCAATTAACCAGTGAGATGGATTCACATGAAAACAGATGGGCCATGGACAATGCCCTTCATCACTTCTCTGCACCTGTTTCTGAAGTTCAGACTCCAGGACTGTCGGGGCACACCTTTGACAGTGCGCCTCAGGGACTTTCAACAACACCATCATTACAAAGCACTGTGCTGCACAGTGAGGATAATACGGGTAACTTTCAAAAGCATCCGAGTAGTTGTTTATCTGCAAATTATTCAGACCATAACATGAGCACTCAGCCAACTGAGTTCAGTTGGGACACTGAAGTAGTGGAACCGGTTTCATCAAATTTGCTCAACTTGGAAAACATGGATGCTGACAGAATACAAGAAAGCTTGCCATCATTCCAGGAGAGCCGTCAGTTAGAGCAGGAAGCTTTTGAGGAGGATATGTCCTGGACAAGTGATATCTTATCTACCGATTCTCAGATGAATCTAGATGACCAGTCCTTTGAAACCCACAATGAAGTGACGACCGAACAAAGGGAAGCTAGCCTTGCCGATGAACTCCTGTTTTCTGACCCTATCACTGAGGACAGCACTGCGCCTTGTGCCACTCAAAACTCCAGTACTATTTCTCAGCAGAATTCTTCACTTCCACAATTTGTTTCGGCACCTGCCGATGAGTTCAATGACATGTTTAAAGCAACAAGGCAAGGCGCAGATCAAACTGATTCACAACTTGCAATAAATCGTCTGGAATCCTTTGCTCAAAGTTGCAAATCCTTGGAGAAGGGCCCGCTTTCCCTCATCGGCAGAGTGCAGCAACAAGTTCCAGGACAGTCTCCCTCACACTCGGAACAGTCTCGTTTTTGGAGTTCAACTACTCCAAGCCAAGAAAAGAACACAACTACTGATATGCCAAAAGACCTCAATATGCAAGACACAGAAGACATTCGGATGGATGATTTGTCTGTACCTCTAAAACCAAGCAGAATTGATCCCAATAATGTTCAATCTTTAGGCTTTACAGCAGATCTGTCCATTAACGCTAACAACACATGTCAGCATCACACAGGAAATGGCAAAGACAGCATCTCCAATGCAACCACATGTACTTCCAAAAGGGTCACAGACGTGCAAAATGTTACTGAGCAACATTCAGAAGAAGTCATCAATTCGCATGGTATGCTTGATAAAGGTGAGAGTCAAGTTGACAAGGACCAATTTTCATTACAGGACAGAGGTGTCTTAGAATTTGATAAAACTGAGGAACAGCAAAGTGAAATTATCAACAGCGAAACAAAGAGCGAACAATCTCAATATGATCCAAACAAGGAGAATGAGCAAGATGTAGATGGGCATTGTAAGGATCGCAGTACTGGGAAACAAGATGCTTGTCTTGCAGCGCAGCCTTCTGTTTCTGTCGTCACAAAACCTACAGACGTTGATGGAGAAAATTCCAGAGGGTCAACAAGTTCTCCCTTGTCTGTAGGGTCTATCATGTTTCTTTCTGACATAGACGATCAGGAGGAAACAGACAAGGAGCAGGATGTACAAAACAAGGGGCATGCAGAAAACACAGATGACGTTTTCTGCAGTATCCTGTTAAAGGCAACAGAGCCTGACTCTTCCACAGGTATCGCACAAGATCCATCACATGAAGATCCCGAGGATGACAGAAAAAGTGAGCCAAGAATGTCTGGAGATTTACCAGATGATGTTAAATCATCTCATGGAGTGGATGATGTGAGGAGGCTTACTGGAATAAAAGATTCATCTGAAGCAGGTGTAGAAATTAAGTCTGTACAGAGTCACCAAAGTTATTCAACAAATACAGGTCAACTTGAAAAGGCAAAGCAATGCAGAGAAAACAAGGACACAATTCTATCTGATACAAGTGAAGACATTCAGAATGACTCTGGGAGCATTTCAAATGTCAATAAAGAACCTGCAAAAGGTGGGGAGGGAATGGTCAAGAAAACACATGGGGAGTATATTGTCGACCAAAACATTCAGAAGGTTCCTGAGATAAAAACAGCAGGTCAAAAAAGTTTGGAAAACAGTAATGAAGAGGTTTGTGACCTCATAAGTGACGATGAAAATGACAACACGACCGATGGACAGGACACTTCCAAACAATGTGAGAGTGGGAATAATGATGACCAGTCTCTTAGAGAAGGTAGCACTAAAAATCAAGAAGGGGTTGCTGACATTATGCTGCAAGAAAGAGACAATGATGGCGACAGTAATGATGATATTCAAGACAGAGACAGTGTAGCCAGAGATAAAGAAAAAGATAATATCATCCAGGACCGAGAAAGAACTATTGACGAGCACTCGGGGAGTGAGCATGAAGATCGAGATGATGTTGCCAAACCTCAAGAGGGCAATAGTTTTGTTGACCATAGCAAGTCGCATGGAGATTGCAATCTTGCCAAGGATACAGCTACTGGCTCTGATCGATTAAACAGTAACCAAGATCTGGAACAAGAACCCATTTGCCTTTCAGATTCAGATGGGGAACAGAGATTGGGTTCAGCGCCCCTTGAAAAGAACGAGCAGTCAGCAGATTCTGCTTCAGAAGTTAGTGAGGATAACCAGATTGCTCAAAGCCAAGTGGAGGAAAAAGATTCAGACTCCACTTTCAAGGGGAACAAAGAAGATGGAAAGGAAGAAAGCGATGACGATGTTCTTGTTGTTGAAGATGAGGTTTCAGAAGTGATAAGTGTTGATGACAGCTCAGACGAAGATGATGCTAGTACAAGCCAGACCACCAGACCAAAAAACGTGAAAGCTGCCAATGAGGGTAAAAAAATATCAGTGAAAAGTGACTGGTTGTGTCAAATTTGTGGAATCAGTAACAAGTCACTGAACTCACTAAAGTTGCACGTACGACGTAGCCACAACTTAATTATGGTCCACCGAAAGGAAGAGATGAAATGCAAAATGTGTTCTTTCACTGGGACATGGCAGAAGATTAAAGAGCACATAATTAAGGACCACCAAACTCCTCTTAAGTGGTATGTGAAAAATCAAGCAACAACAGAGATAACCAAGTTACCAGCATCGGCCATTGAACTCCCTGAAGATTCCTTGTTGGCACAACCAGTATTAGTGGATCCAAAGGCAAGTAATCAGCTCAGTTCTTCAGATCCCAGAAAAGCAAAAACTTCATCATCTGGCCCCAACAAGCAAATCTACCTCATCAAAAAAGTCCCTTCAGTTGAAGCACAGAAACAGACAAATAAGGAATCAGGACCTGGAAGACCCCCCTTGACAAACTCCCATTCCCAACCGAGTAAAGTTCAGACCATAAGTAAGTTGAAAAGTTCTCCCGCAACTTCGGTGTTAAGCAGGCCCACTCAAAGTTATCAACAGGTAGCACCTGAAAGTCTCTCCGTAGTGAATTCTCCCTCCCAACCAAGTAGAGATCCAACCATAAGTACACTGGAAAGTACTCCTGTAACTTCGCTATTAAGTAGACCATCATCTCAAAATTATCAACCACCAGCATCATTTCTAGCTCCAGGCACAATCATTCGTGATTCAGCCCCATCGGTAAGGACAATGACAATATTAACTGCAAGACCAGATACTGATGTGCACGATAAGAGACGAGCAGTTGTTAACAGAGAACTCAGTGCCAAAGTAAGAGAAGTGTTCCAACAACAGTCTGTCGGTGGGCCTCCTTTAGTGACCAAAATCTCTGGCACGACCTACGTGATATCATCCACAAACACAAAGGTACTCACGGGAGCAAAAACACTCCCAGTAAAAAGCTCATATCTGCCAAGCAGCAGTCAAGTTCCAATACCCACGAACACTGCCCCTAAGCTACTGGAAGCTGCTAAAACGACCTTACCTCAACAAGGTCAGACTGCCTTTGTAGTGCGCAGTGTCTCCACCAATACCCCAAACGCTTTGAGCATGAGCCCATCATCACAGAATAAAGCAGTTTCAGTTCCAGTAGTAATGCCACGCCCAGATACTTTAGCCAATCAACAGCCATTTCAGATGAAAGCATCCACTGCTTTGCTAAATGCTGCTACATTGTCGAATGCAAGTCCTTTACCTGTACATTTATCAGCTGTTCCAGCAATCTTTAATCATGAGTATTGTAAGAGAACAATGGCTCCTGCAGTAACAAACACACAACAACTTGATACTATAAAGACAACAGCTGCTCGTCAGGTGGTGCTGCCAACTCAACTTACCTCAATAGGTCCTCATGCTGTACATGCTGATAATCAGGCACAATTCTCAAGGAAGAAGGCTGCAACCATAACCACCACCCAAACTTCAGTTTCAACGATGATCAGCAAAACACTCAATACATCCAGTGTACAGAGCAAGGGCAGCACCCCAGCGGGACCACCCATGGTGTCTTATGTGATCAAAGTACCCAAAGCACAGAGTAATGGACCTTCCAAGGCTGATGACGATGGTCTTTCCTACCTTGTGAAGGTGCCTGTCAACCAGACTAATGTTTCAAAAAAACTCATGGTACACCTTCCGGTTGACAAGACATCTAAAGTAAAGCATGCTGTTTGCATTGTTCAACCCCCTCTGCCCACAACTGATTCTGTGGCGAATCTTCCTGTGGTTGGCAAACTTCTGCACCCCGCTCCGAAGGCGGACACTCCTTCTTTAGTAACCAGCCAATTCCAAAATACAGGCAGCATTAACAACAGGATAAGTGCACTTGCAACTTCCCCACGTTCACAGACTGTTGGAGGTAAAACTTTGGTGGCCAGCCAACTAAACAGTTTTGTTGGGCCATCAGAGTTTGTTGCTAAAAAGGCTAAAAACACTGTGCCTGTTTTTGAACCCATGTTTGATCCAGTAGGTGATCCATCAGGTAGAGTCAGCTTTCTTGCCCATTTGAAAGAACCGGCATTGGATATTCAGCTTCTAAAGTCTCAGTTTGAAGACACAAATACATTTAAAGCAGCTGATCTCATAAACATTGACGAAAGAGTACAGTATGAATGTGCCCGCTGCAAGGAGTTCTTTCCACAGCTTATGTTGCTTCAGCTCCATCACATTGATTGCACAACCCACCCACCGGCAGGGAACATTTTGCCTATAGTTCACATTCCAACAGCTATGCTGGCGTCCTTCTTCACAGTCTCCTCCTCAGGGTACTCCAGTGCTTGCGCTGTGTGCTCCACATTGCTTCTTGGGAATGCAAGAAATGTTGAAGACCAGCAAGATTTTTCGAGTCACTTGAGCAAACATGCCGAGCCGAGTGTTGCCATCACCTGTCTTGATGATACTAGGAAACTAGGCATACTCCAGACGAGGATGACAAGCCAGCAGGCCAAGGAGTGGGTGGACTTCATTGCCCCACCCTTCAGGATGGGTAACAAACCAACATCAACACAGGAAGGTAACCTTGAGGAGTTCATTAACACTACAGGAATTCTGCATCAAGAATCCATGCTCTTAAGAAGGCGCTCTCGAAGGAACTTACCACCAGAACATGACAAAAGACAAAGCAAGCACAAGCATAAGAAGCACAAACATAAACATCGCCACAGTAGAGACCATGAGCCGGCCAGCAAGGAAGACGAGAACACACCGTACAGAAGTTCAATTAAAACACAAGAAGGGTGTGAGGGGGAGTGGGTCGAGCCAAGTCCAAAAGGTTCTTCTTCTTTGTTGGTTAGGAAAAAATCACGTCCAGGTGCTCTCAAACAGAGCATAACCAGCAGCCCATCACAGCCTAAACTTCAACTGCATAACTTGACACCTGCGAAAAAGAAAAATCTCACGCCCTCTAAAGTCAGGCAAAGATTTCTGAATGTTTCTGTACCAGGGAGACGAAGCCTGCGAGGAATGGGACTTGACTTTGGATTGGGATTGATGATGTTGCCGTTGGAACGGAAGAAAAGGAAAGAAAAGTCTCCAAACTCAGAAGACCGGCGGACAGTGACTGATAAAAATAAAGCCAAAAGCAATTCACCATCCCAATCACCAGACGTAAAGATAGATGAGGTTATTGAGATATTTTCCAGTGATGAAGAAATGGTAAACACTCTTTCATTTGACGAGCAAAGAATAAGAGGACATACATCCAGTACATCAGCAAGTCTTAGTAAGTCACAAAAATGCAATCTAGAAGAGCCAGATGATCTGGAAACAAAGAAATTGGAAGGAAACTCCGGGGAACTGTCTGCAAGTGATGTTGACAGTGACAAAGAAAAGATGAATGTTGATGGCAGTGATTCTAAAGATGCCAATTACTCAGATAACTTGGAAGGAGAGGATTCCTCAAGCGATGATGAAGAGAATGCAAATGAGAATCGGAGCAATGTAGGTAATTCTGAAAGAGAGGTTGAGAGTGACGGGGAGGATGCAAGCCCAGCAGACCTCCCTCTGACTATGATAGCTCTGCATTACCAAAGGGTAAATAAGGACATTGCTATAAGTGAAATGGAAAGTGACGCCATGGACTGTCAACCTTCAACCAGTAACCACTCAGTTGGTCATGAGACAGAAACTGTTAATTCCAAAGAGGAAGACAAGACGCTTTTAGAGGGTACCGGCTCAAGTGATTGTCAAAAGGCACCACCCTGTCCATCTGAGGTGGTTCCTTGTGTTTCACTAGGGAACCCTACGTGTATATCTGCAAGAAGTAGCAGCAGCGCAAATGATGACATCCAACCAGAGAGTAATGAGGAAGACAAGTTGTTGGAATGTCAAGTAACTCAAACTGAACAAGTTGTTGATATATGTCCTTCAATGGTAAAAAAGATAAGTGGGGAAACAGAATCAAAATCACCAAATGCAGAGTCTGCTGCTTTCAACTTTGATAGAGATTTGGGAGATAGGGAGGACAAACAAGGTGGTACATCAAAGATCATAGAGAATCACATCGTGGGAGAGAGTGGAGATGTTACCTTGGAAGATGCCGCCCAACATGGAAGAAGTTCCCAGAACAGCTTTCCCACAAGCAGATCACTTGACGGTGTTATCCAAGATGACAACACAGCACAAACTGAGAACAGTTTCGAAGATTATTCCACACGGCGAGATAGTAGCTCGCGGGACAGCTTTCCAACAAACCAATCTTTGAATGATGACTTCCAACAGGAAGACAGCAGTAGAAGCAGTTCCCAACAAGTGATTGATTTAGAGGATAGCTTTCCAACGAACACATCACCTGAAGATGATATGTTGCTGGATGGTAGCATTTCACCAAGTAGCATCACAGAGAATACTGCTGATGATAGTAAGATCAGTTTTGAAGAGGGCAGCATACAGCTAGAAACTAGCTCTGAGATAGAACTTTCTAAAAGCAGTTCATATAGAGATGATTTTCCACAGCAAGACAACAGTTATGAACAGGAGAGTAATTCCAAAGGCAGCTTTCCGTCAAGCAGGTCTCTTGAAGCTGTCTCAGTGGAAGGTACCAGCACAAATAGTTTCCAAGAGGACAGTAACTCTGCAGACAGCTTTCCTACTAACCTCACAGAAGACACCAGTCTGACTAGTTTTCAGCAGATTAGTACCTTCCTTGACTCTTCCCGTGAAAGCATTCCACAGAAAGAGAGAGGGGTAGACAGTTTCCAACTGGCAACCAGCTTACCAAGACACAGATCTCCGGAACAGGAACTCATTGGGGCAGTTGACGATGCAAATCACGGCAATGACATCTTAGATTCAATCTCCAGGGGCGAGATTATTGGGGATTGGATCCTAGAAGACAGTATATCATCATCCAGCAATCCTGATGAGAATAACTCGCTCACTAACTCCTCAGAGGAGGCTGCACGAAGAAGCCCATTGCCAAGTGGAAGTATCACAGATGATTCCATTGGAGAGGGTGGGACTCAACAAGGAATCCATGGATCTCAAGCAGATGTAGAGACAACTAAATCCTCAACTCAAAGCCTTGTAACGAAGGAAAATATACAGTCAGACAAAACTGTGCAAAATGCTTCTCAGAGAAGCCAAAATGAGTTCCCTTTGGCAGAAAGTAGTCTCTCTGATGGTGACAATGTTCAAGACATTTTACTGGACAATGAGAGTAAATCCTCCTTTGGAGATGGTTTTGACGTTGAAGATTGGGAGGAGGATTTATCTAACTGCCATGACGATGACGATGCCATCTTAGAGGGTACTCCAGTGGAAGTTGAGGAAGCTCCTCGCGGTGTGTTGGAGCCCAGGTCCAGATTAACAGGTATGATTACAGTGACTTGCATATTTGTTCATCCGCTGGTAATTTGGATTCAAACTGGCCTTAGGACATCTGCTCTGGACTTGGAAAGCACCAAGTATACAGTGCTTATCACACAACAGTGTAGTGGTTAAAGCTATCAAACCCTGATACTATTAATAATAACTCATTCTTATGTAGCGCACTTCAGTTCATGAAAATTCCAAATGCGCTTTTACACTGTGAGAATACACAATACACAAATTTAATTTAAATTGCAACAGTGCTTAACACAAATCAATACATGTAAAGGTAAAGACAACATTTATGACAGGAAAGGAATAGGTTGACATCTAAATTACAGAAAAACTTGTGCATTGCATTCTAATAAGTCAAGTAGGACTAGAACATGGGGGGGGGGCGGTCACCTTTTACCTTATTTAGTGTACTTGATCAACTGTCCCTTTTTGGTTTTAATCTAGGCTAGAAGTCCATACAACGGTATGGTGCAACTGACCAGTTGGAAAATAGTCTGTTTCGTTTCATATTTCAGTGTTAATATTTACTGTGCATAGGGAAACAGACAAAGATGGGCTGAGTGACAAAATCATCTATTAAAGACAACTGCGTTATATTTCTCCTCATTGATCCAGGTGATAAACCACTGGGCATCAACGATGACGGGACTCCCATGAGCAGTGCAATACATTCGTGTCTCAAGACTCCACAATCTGCACTGCAGTCTGAGGAGGAGGTGGAACAAACAGCAGAGATGGAGGAGAGTCAGGCAAGACAATTGAGTAACTTGAAAAGGAAGTCTGAAAGTTTGAGGGAGGGGGATGCCACCTTAAAAAGATCACGGGTAGAGGGAAACAATGAATGAGGGAGTTTTGGGAAGAGACTCGTTGTTACACCTTTGTGGGAATGAAGGTCTATGTAATATAAAAGGACATGATAACACTGGCTCAGTGCTAATTCTAATTTGCAGTGTTTTTTTACCGTGTGAGGGCGGATGTGAACCAAGTTTAGGTCATACAAAACAAGTGAATTACAACTTAATTTGATTACTATTGTTTTATATATTAATCTTGTCTATTTGGCCATTGGTACAAGAAAACAACATACAGGCAGTCAATTGTTGTGATGCAAGAAAAATCACTGTTGAAAGCGCCTCACGTAGTCAATTTTCATCTAACTGTATTATACATGATCGATGAAAGCCTTTCAAGAATTTTCAACGTATTGGTTTAGTTTTTACAGACTTAAAACCAGAACCAAATGTCTTAAAATTATTTGTCCATCTTTAAAATACTGGCAAACCAAAATAAACAGGTGTATGAATGACTGTGCATGAAGTTTCTGACAACACATATCTCTGTTAGTACTTTTTATGACAGGGCTGATTGAATTGGCCCTATGTATGACACATTATAAAACATACAACACAACTTTGTAAGACCATTTGTGAAAGTTCAGTTGTGACCGAAATAAAATTTGAGAAGTTAGCTTTGAACTTGGCCCAATTTCATAAAGCTGCTTAGTGGCTGATTTTGTGCTTATTGCGTGAGTTTTTTTTTCTCATAGCGCTGCTAACCGTAAGCGCACGAAAAGGCATGCTAACCTTCCGGTGCTTACTGTATGAAAATGAATGACGTAACAATGCAAATTTATGCTGAAAGCGCAAGCATACCGCCTAATTTTCTTGCTAACCTGTGAAACACATTTACATGTACGTTTGGGCAAATTTTTCTGCTATAGTTAGCAATAAAATCTGCATACCATTAAGCAGCGCTATGTCATTGGCCCCTTGTGTATGCCTTGACGGCAGTAAATTTTTCTAGAATTGTTATTGCAATTTCTCTAAAATAATTAGTAATTTACAATTTAAAATGCATGGCATCACATTTATTACGGGGCTATGCTAGAGTTAATACCAACAAACACATTTGGAAACCCAGTCAGTCTGGACCAGTTCAATTGCAGGCAGAATTCCCGACAAAACATACATACCAAGCTGAAATGCACAAAACTATTCTCAAAGCCAAAACAACATTGCTGAACACAAGTCAAGTTTGACAAAAGGAGAAACTGGTTGCCAGCCAAAATCAATGCAACCTTCAAGCATGTCAAGTTGTCGCTAAAGAAATTGAGCAGTCTCTGGACAAATTGGCTAAGGAACTTCAACATCTTCATGAATTCATGTACCAGGCATGATATTTTGTTCTTGGAAAAAAAAAGTAAGAACACTTTATCAACTACGAGGGCTGACCTACATGTACACGTGGTGTAGGCTTTTAAAGACTTTCAGGCCGTATACTGGAGGGCAAAAAAGAAATAAGAAAATAAACTTAAAGGTGTTAAATAAGAAGAATATCATGTCTGACGTACATGTCATTTACTAAGGACATAATATAGGTGTACACCAATGACAGGGCGCCCTTTCCAAAATAACACTAGTGCAATAATTCCTGAGGTTAACTGATACAGAATTTCAAATCTGATTTTGATACAATTATATGTTGGTATGATCACCAATGCTGTACATGTATTTATCTTTAAGAGGAAGAGTTGGGAATAAGAAGAAGAGGTCAATGAGATCTATAATTATCTAGAAAATGTTCTTGGGTATTTGAAAGAATGAAGATGAGGAACAAGTTTGAAAGTATAACCAAAAAGAGTGTTGATTTAACTGAAAATGTGCGTGAATAACAACTTAATCCATTAGTTAATGCAAATTTTGTTAGACAATATTTAGTCTTGTTGTGCGCAGTCCAAATGTTTTTTCGGAAGAGATAAACAATTTAAGGTTTTTTAAAGCAGTTGTTACAAATGTGCTTGTCTTAAGGGTTGTTTTTGTTGATTTTGTTTATATTCAAATTATTCCTAGAGGTATCAAGTTTTATATTGGAGGGG
>CM021529.1:5548859-5559317 GCA_010994315.2 Pisaster ochraceus
GGCGGCAATACGCTTCCGTACAATATAACACATTAGAGTATCATATTATCTTGTACCAGCAAACTGAAAACAGAGAGATTTTGAGAAAAGAACGATTGAACGGAGGGAGGATTCTTGTGTTATTGTCATATTTTGTAATTACCAATCATTCCACTTTATTAAGGACACCATAAAACAACATTAATGACCGAGAAATACAGTCATCTTTTAATCTAAGGTAATTTTGATTTTGTTATGTTTCTTATCTTTTTTTATATTTGTATTTAAACAAGCCCTTGTTCAGCGCTCTAGTGGTCTCGTATGCCATTTACTTTTTAATTTTGTTTTATATCATGTGGTAAAAACAAATACATTGGGTGCGTGTAAATGGAAAAATAGTTTTAACAACATTGAAAAGATCACTGTTAAGCTTAATATGTGATATTTTACACTGGTAATGTTTAGTCTCAAAAGTCCAGGTTTCAAATGGGGACACCCGGGTGCTCTCCTCTGGTTACGCCACTGCGTTGACGGCGTATTCGAACAGTGAGGAGTTTTTGTCACGGGTGTCTCTTGTATATACGGCAATAAACTTGGCACTTATGTATAGATAAGTACGTACGGTGAGGACTTTTCCGTAAGTGAAGCCCTAACATTCAGAAGTTTCCGGTCAGACGCCGCCGAAGTTTCCGCCAAATCCTCCCGTACCCCTGTCGTAGTTTACGGCCAGTCATAGCATATATGAACGGGTTGATGGCGGAGTTGGCGTATAGGAGACACCTTAGCCACGCCTGGATATCACTGGAGAAACTAGACGGTGAGATGATGTGGATGTACACGTAGTAAATAGCGAACGGAAACCAACAGATGGTGAAGACGGAAACGATGCCGGCCAGCATGACAGCCGGCCTGATGTAGCGAGTCATCTGAACGTCCCTCCTCCTACGGTTGGAACCGGTGGTGGTGGAGGTACTTCCGGGACCCCGCTGAAGCTTGAGCAGTCTTGGGCTATGCACCGCTAAGTGTTTTCCGTCATCGTCGATCGTACACAGAGATGGTGCATTGTTGTTGGTGACACTTTGAGCGGAGAGTGCTTCGTTCTGATCAAGCTGGAGACCAACATTTGACGAAACGCATCTGCACTGTTGCTTGTTATTTGGATAGTTAGTGCTGGGTCTAGCGTTGGATGTATCCCGCGAGACCGGTGGACCCATAAATGCCATTCCGCTGGCAATTTCCCGTCTGTTTTTCAGTAGACGCGACACACCAATGAATGTTATGACACTGAAGATGGCGAGCAGTACACCAGGGATTAGGATAAGTAGAGTGCCGTAGAGGGCGCTGAAAGGGATATCTGCCTCAGATGGGACATCTAGACAGTCCGAGGAATAGTCCGCTTCCCTGGATTCTAAGGGTACACTGAGGATCCAAACAACGGCCATGATGCCGTGGCCGATGGCCGGTAAGAGCCAAGTCACGGCAGTTTCTGCCGCAACACGTTTGCAGGTGTTTGCTTTGATGTAGCTTTTGAAATCCCATTTCAGTAGGCGAAATCTGTCGATGCTTATCAACAATGTAATCAGCACGCCGTTATTCTCCAAGACAAGACGGACATAGTCGTAGACCATGCAAGCTTTCCGGCTTAGATTCCATAATCCAAGCGATATCAAGATGTTTGCGGGCAAAGGCACCAGCGCAGTGCCTATATCGGCTACGGCTAAACTGATAATATATGTATGACAACGGTGGATTTTTATCCAGTCGTTGAACTTAAAGACAACCAGAGTTGCTACGTTTCCAAACAGAGCCACGATTAACACCACGCTGAACGCAACAGCCAAACCGATGTTCGGCTTGGAAACACCGGCGACAGAGGATGCCTCCGTGGGTGCAATGGTTCCGTTCATGGTGTTGATTGACTATTCTAAAACTGCACCACTCTCATTTAGGTAAAGCTCGCTAGCCTAAAAAAAGAGATAGAAGATAATCACCAAGCAAACGACCACATTATTTTATATGTGAATATGAAATGGTGACCAGTACGTGATGCGCACCAGGAAATGAAATAAATTGCTCTTGCACATCGTCAACGGCCACAGTGAGCGTCTTCTTTTAGAAAGAGTGTGTGATGTAGGCGACTGATGCCGATCGTCTTGTTGGCAACTGATACGTTCCCGCCCCGGTTAGCGCAGGCGCATCATCACCCTGACTGTTAGTAAGTCATTCCAAGGTCGAGCTAGAGGGCGGCTTTGAGCAACACACTGCGTGTATACGTTTGGAAGAGTATAGCAGCAAATAAGCCTCATCAACTGCAGCGCAAAACGCGGATTAAGAACAAACAGTTTAGGCCTTAGATATTATCCTAAGGCCTTAGACAATTAGGCCTTAGATATTAGGCCTTAGACTAATAGGCCTTAGGCCTTATTAGGCCTTAGGCCTTGGGCCTTACGCCTTATATTAGGCATTAGGCCTTAGATATTAGGCCTTAGACAATTATTGTGTTTCAAGGAAACTACGCGTGAAAGTTTGATCCTGCACGGGAATGGGAAAACTTGTCCTTGGCGCAATTCCAAAAATCTAAAAACAGTGCTATATTCTTTTGTCAGGAGCCATTTTATTGCTTACAGCCATTTGGTGCTGGAAAAAAGGAATTTGCGTGCCCCCCCCAGTGCAATAAGGGCCCAGAGCCTTATGCCCTTCTTTCCCCGACTATGGATTCTTAACATTATTTTCTTTCCGTTCCAGAAAACGTCTGGAGTATTGTTTTGACGTTGCGAATGTTTAGCCATAAATCATGGATCCCTTGCATGACGTCACAAGCGCAAACAGTCACATGACTGCGCTCAATAAAGAGATGCTTTGGCTGAGAGCATAGATATAGAATATAATATCGTATTATATTCTATATCTATGGCTGAGAGTCGCGCTATGCACAGCGCATAAACGCGTGCGTTTCCATTGTTTGGCATCAAAGATGGCGGCCATTGCAGGGGTCTATACTCGTGTAGCAAACACGCACTTTCTTTATGGCGCACCCATTGATCTCCATTATCCAATATTAATGGAGATCAATGGGCGCACCCATGTATCCATGACGTTAACGTGGGCGTTACTTACACGCACAGTTTACACGTAAAAACACGTAAAAACACGTCTCTATTATAACAGAGGGAAAGCTGCATCATTGTGCTATGTGTACAGCCATTACATGTATATAGGAAAGCCCGTTAGTGCCATTTTCACAAGCAGGTTTTTTTTTCGAAAGCAGCAATTTTTATTTTCAAAAGCAGTTTTTTTTTCGAAAGCAGCAATTTTCTTGTTTTCAAAAGCAGTTATTTTTATTTTCAAAAGCAGCAATTTTTATTTTCAAAAGCAGATATTATTCTTTTCAAAAGCAGCAATTTTTTAAAAATGCTCTCCATATTTAAAATGACTCAGTGCTCTCCAAAAAAAAATAAACACAAAGTTAAAGTTCGTGTCTTCTACGGGAAGATGACACTCACTGCAACACAAAACGCTTTACGAAAGTGTGTCAGAGTGGAAGGCAACAACCTACCCTCTAGGTCGAGGTGGATGGATGGATAGCAAACACGTTGCGCCGGGTATTGAACCAACGCCACAAAAGACAAGAACAAAAGACAAACAGGCGTGTAAACCCCCTCAAACAATGATTACTTCATGAAAGGTCTACTTGAAATCCACATGGAGTCTATACGACAAAAAACCGAAGGAAAAAAATGAGCTGTTTTTATTTCCGTTCTTTTCTTTTTCGTGAATATGGCCTATCGGGTCTTCAAATATAACATGATTACCTTCATCGTCTTGCCCTGTTAAAACTTGCTTCTTTTCACACATTTAATAACCAATCTTGAAACCTGGGAGGGGGGGGTAGTGTCTAGGCTTTTTTTATTTTTTTTTATGGGGGGGGGGCACTCTTAACTTTGATGATTGTTTTCAGTACTGCAGTATAACGCTGGGTACATGTAAAACTGCTAGGCAAAAGAAAATAAGGATAAAGGCCCCCTTTTCCCCAAGAGTTCATGGTTGGTTTTAAACTGTAATCGTGGAATTTTTCCACTCAATTTGACCAACTTGAAACCCCCCAAATTGGGTATCCTGAATTACCAACAAAATGGTTGTTGCTGTTGTTGTTTTCGAGATTAGTGCGCAACAGTTTGTAACCTTTACTGTGATAACTCTGGACTCGGACCCAACCTTAAAATTACCTAGTATCACTCCATGGCCGCAGTCTAATTTATCTCTTGCATAAAGTAATTCTATTGAAAAGCTAATCAGCGCTGAAAAACAATCAATTTTGAATCCGTCATTTCTCGATTGAATTTCAATGGCTCTGGGTAAGAATGCTTTCAGCGGTGTATACCAATAGACTCTTGCGCTCAGCGAGTATCTTCGCTCAACAAGCATGCATTTACACTCTCACTAAAATGCTGAAAACACTGGAGTGTGGTCTGTGACTACTCTATGAAAGTTAGGTTTAACACCATGGAAACAAAATTAAGTTAACATTTTCAAAGTTACTTTTAGCATACTAAACTGTTTTAACCCCCTTTGAATCACATGAATTTATCTTAACAAGAGGAGTCACTCAGTAGTTTGAAATGTATTAGTTTTTATAAGTGTATTTTGTAAACGAATAATGCTGTATTGGGAGTACTGTCATGCAAAGGTGATTTTCCGGTTTGTTTACCTTCACAACGATAGAAATGCAACACTTGATTAATACAAATCAACAAGAAGAATATCGAATATGACTTGTTTTAACGCATGCAAATCTCAACTTTTAATACAGGTATTTCTCTGACATTTGCGGCAAAATAACGCGGACAATTTAAACGTGGCGGTATTCTTTTCCCCTTAAAACAGTCATTCAATTTCACTTAATGTTGAGCAATTCTTCTTTTGCCCCTTTGGAGTGTGCAGCACCGGCAGCCGAATTGGTCCTTCGGGGTGCATAGACGTGCACTAATAAGTGTTACCTCACCGTGCGATTGTGAGTAGGATCAAAGCCCAAGGCTCCAGAAAATGTTCAAAATACACTTAAGACTTGCACGCTCTAAATATTGTCAAATCACTATGGTTACGCCACTATTTCGGCATTAGAATCTGGTCTAATGATCTCCTCGATAAGATGTAGGTCTGTTTATAAAGTCAGGAGTGTGGGCGGTGGGGAGGGGAGGATGAAAAATCCAGACAAAGGTGACACTGTGTTTTTGAAAGATGGAAAGGTTGTAGAAAAACAAGCCCTGCGAATGGATGTATGAAGAGATACATCAGATTGCATGAGCTTCCAGCAGTGGATTTTAGCAGTTTCACTTTCTCTGTCGAAGGCCGACATGTTTTTTTGTATGCACGTTCGCAAACAAAAACATAAAACCTATACAACAATTCATGGTAACGATTGCTTCCTGACGATGACTACAGAGCAGGCAAGTGGAAACGATGAGACCGACATAATAACAAAACATCTCCCTCCGCGGCACTGAAGGTAATTCTATAGAATTCCTTCGATCCACTATAAAGCGAAAATAAGAGGGGCACGTGCCCCCCCCCTTTCGAAAATAACAATTACAAGAGTAAAATGTAACATTTTATAAGCTTTAATGTGATAATTTCAATGTAAAACTATTTTTCTATTTACATGCATATATAGACACTATTTGTTTTTACACTCACGTCAGATTATTGCATAACACGAACGCTGAACGGGTGGATTGTGTATTAAGAGAAATGGAAACGGAAACTACAGTTCTTATTGCCCAGAAGTTACTCCTAGAAAAATGTTGCATCCTTTATGCCCCCCAAAAAAAAAAAATGAAAAAAAAAATGATAAAAACAGAAATTGACCCCATAGTTTCAGCGCTGGCTGAAGTGGAAGTCCTTCTATTTGTTCCAATCTAATCCGAGGTATACACAGCTGGGGCAATTCTTAAAAGGCCACAGCGTAGAGCATGGCGTTGCCGTAAATCTAATTTGACACCATAAAGTCATAACGATCGACAAAAAGCAAATTTATGAATAATTGTCAGTCTCCAATCTAAAACTTCACTCACTGCTCAAAATTCACGTGGCGACTGAAGAGTTGACACGTGCCAGTGATCCTCTGATCTTTTTCATTTTGCTAAAATGCAATTTGTGACTTTACACAAACAACAGCATCTTATTAATGCATTCTCCTGACTCTATAATTTATTCGTTAAGTCATTTTCTTTTCAGATACAACGCTACCTACCAGCGGTACGATTTACATATTTACCCATAATTGGATCATTCTAGTCATTTGCATTTACATATTCTTCTAATCCCACATTGACGGTCCTGTTTAACTTCACTTTGGTATGTCTTCATATTTGTTCATATATATCGTTAACTTATACACTTGAATTCACTACTTTTTTTTTTAATTCGAGACTTAGACGTTGCTAAGTTATGTTTACGCCAAGTTTCCAAGTTGGAACATTTGACAGTCATGCCCAATATTGATTACGGCTCAGATTAATTTTCTCTTTATTTAAAACTTAAAATATTGATTTAAAAGTGGGGGGTCATAGATTGGTAAATACTCCAAAAGTTAATGACCATTACAATTTACTCGGTGGGAAGCACTGCAGCTGATAATAGTAAGAAATATTTCGAGAAAAGATTCCCTTCGAAGTCATATGGTTTGGATAATTGTTCACCCAAAAACATTTGAATCTGAGAAACGATTGAGGCAATTAAATTACACAAAAACCCTGACAGAACATCAACATTTTTTTCGTTCTTTTCTCTAAACATGGCCAGCTGATTTGATGACATTTTCACATAGGCCCTATTTGTTGTAAACCTAGTTCTTTGAAAAATGTTCTTCAATTCCTCCTTCTATTGTGTGTCCTCATTATAATATTATCTCATCCTTTATTTATAATTTATTTCCATTATGTGTCCTCATTAATCATTTGTTGTCTCCTCTACAGACCCAGCGTATATGTCTACTTATATTTCTCTCACCAAGTTCACTTTTGTTTGTGTATAAACCGTGCAAGTCTCGCGCGTATTGGAACATTGGGACCCGTTTAAAGTGCGTGAGTTTGTTTCCTTCACGCGTTAAAAAATTGAATACGCGCGAGACTTGGCGGTCACCATATAGACCCCCATTATGGCAGTGGCCGCCATTGGTTATGAAACGTGGCACGCGAAGGCTATCATTGGCTGAGAGTCGTGCACTTTTCCCATTGTTTGTCATCAAAGATGGCGGTCAATGACGTCATGCACAATTCCTCTATTGACCCCTCGCACTGACGTCACACGCGGCTACTGTCCATGGTCTGCCATTTTGGGAGTCCAAACGCATCGCTGTGTCGGAATCAACAGCTTCGGCAGCCACTGCCCAAACCGTAAATTTGGACAAAATATCCGACTAGTCCTACTCTCCAGGCGTTGCCACGGTACAGCCAACGGCTACAGCCGTAGCCGACGTCCATCGAATCGTATACGTCGCCTGAAAACTAGTTTATCTACACGTCTAACTGCAGGCGCACGCTCACCGACTAAAATGCAGACTGCACTGTAACCATCGATCCCCAGTTGATGGAGATCAATGACTGTTTAGTAACGTACGGGGTTCTGGTTCCCAAATTGGCTGCACGCAAAGCGCAAAGATTGATTGTGTGATGACGTCAGGTGAATGAGGCCCGAATAAATCGACTAACCTTATTAATTACCTCACCAACACGACTTTATGAAAACTCACGAAGTCAACTGACCATAAGTCAGCATCTTTTGTCAGATTTTATTACCACATCGTGATTCAAGCTCCGTGCTTATTCAGAGAAAACAATTAGCTGGTTCGTTTTTTAAGGTTACTTGAAAATAAAGGTTATCAATTAATGTGTTTATTTAAAAACGTGACAAAATCAGCAAATACAAACGCTGTACATCCGATCACAAAGGGCGAGAGGGCTGGAAAAAAAAATCGCCAATTGACTCGACGTCCACCCTTTCCTTTGAAAGTAATAAGTAATTTCGACGAGCAAGCTTCTTTAAAAACGAACCATCCCTGTGGCTAAGAGCACATTATCTTACGACAAATGACTCCATCCTATGTGCCCACTTTTATAAAGCTGCTTAAGCAGATAATTTTGCTGTGACAATAAGCAGGATACCAGTCATTAATGGTTTATGTGACTAGGTATTTTAGCTGGTAACCAAAAACTGTCAAGCAAATCGTTTTGTGCTGACCACTTTTTGTGATTAAGCAGCTCTGAAATAAATTGGGCCCTGATTTCAGAGCTGTTTGTGCACAAAAAAATTGATTATTACATTTGTTTGTTATGTATTAAAAATATATATAAAGCATTCCCTAGGCTGATTGTTTGACAAGTTTTGAAACTGCATTTGAGGGTCACATGGGGGAAATCTACGTTTAAAATGCTCTAAGTAGAGCAGGTGGTGTCACGCTAGAACCAGTGATCTGATCGTTGTTGGTTCGGAAAGTTTGGTTTTGCAGGTCTCGTTATATCTTGCTCTTCTACACCCTCCCTTAGCCCCACCCCGCCCCTCACCCTTATTTTTTACCCTCCCTGTTTACTCGACCCCCACCCCCTTCAGTTCTTGGTTTCAAAGTCTTAACTTGGACTTCCGTGACTTTACAACGACATTGATAAAGAGGCCACTTCGTCAGTGCTTTTCAAAAATCAGGGTAATCTATTAAAAAAATATATTTCTAAAAATGTATTTATTTTTTAGATAAACGTAGTATGCCCTATAATGAAAAAGAGGTCACAGTGTCAGTGCTTTTAAACAATTAGGCGAAAAACTCGTGTTAAACATCACGGGATCCGCAACTATGATGTACAACAATGATGATGTACACGTGTTTTGAGCTCAGGGGTGCAACTGTTAGTGACTTAGACTCATCATTATCAATTTGTAAGATAAGATAAGATAAATAAGAAAAGATAAAAGCTGTATAATATCCCACACTGGGGAAATTAAAACTGGCCTTAGTTCAAACAGTAGACAGAAACTCAAAAATTTACAATTAACAAAAGACAGGATGAATAAAACCGATCATGAAAGAAAGAATGAATAACAAATGAGTAGGGCTGCTGTAGGATGTTTTATCGTATAGAAGCATTATAGACGGAGAGCATGCTTTTGTCGATCACAGGCAAATCTGTCAACACTGATCTGTTTAAACATAGATCAATGTTTTAAAGCTCGACCTACAATCTGACAAACAAACCTCTTGCGTCTTGATGGAAGTATTCATGGGTAGGCCTAACTCAAGCTGCTGAACAAAGACATATTGTCTTGCCGCAGGCTCTCCATTCCATTAAAAATAAATTGACGGTTGTAATATGCAAAGGCAAAAAAAATAGGTGGTTATTGAGTACGGCGTGAGGCGTAAACCTAAGAAAGTAATCTACGTGGCGTCAGATATCTCTCAAAACACGAGTATTTTGTGGCGTAACCATGGACACCCATCCAAGGTCCTCAGACATAAAGATAAGTAATCCTGTCTCTAACGAGGTTCTTTCTTTTCGCATTCATAACTTCAGTGCAAGCACGGTCCCGTCTGTCCGAGGATTACGCTGCCAGTACGTGGTCCAGCGGGAGTTCAGCAGGTAGCAATGCCTCCCTGAAAACAATCCTGCTTGCATTCCCAAGTCGATTCCCAATAACGCCAACTCCAGAGTGTTTGTAGGTAAAATTTCTTCTAAGTCCTACGTCAGAAAGGCAATTTGCATGCAGACGCCCCCACCCCTCCCCCTTTATAATAACTATGCAGCATTAGCAACGCGTCCGATATAGTTATAATCATATAATTGGTAAATAACTAACAATATTTAATTAATGACCTACAAAGTTGAGACGCACTGCAGCTGTTGATTGGACGCACACAATAACACCCGTGGAGGAACAACCAAGTACATTTTGATGATTTTCTTAAAATCATTGGCCGGTCAGCAAAAGCAACATATACAATACAGTTTCTTCCCCGTGGAAGATCTTCCCATGAACGAGGCCAACAACTTTTGAAATAATTATGCAACTACTGACTTTATTGCAAATGACTGATATATCAACAACAAAGATTAAGATCCTACCGAGAATCCAGCTGTGTTAAAATTCTGCATGTGGTAGTACTGATAACAAAGATAAAATAGCATGGTAGAAACCAATTGACATTCGCAAAATTCAACAGATATTTTATATCTGCCATGAAGCTACCAGAGGTCACAGCTCATCATATGAACGTCTGACTAAAAATAGCTCAACCAGTTTACAAATAATACGGTACAGCATTGACTAAATTATTACTTGGTGATTAAGAATAATAATCTCATCCATCGGCGGATGTCGGGAAGGCTTTGACAGTAGGCCTCTGTGTATTTATAAGACCATGGAGGTAGGAATTGAATTAATTCCTACCTCCATGATAAGACTAAGACAGCAACAGACCTAGAGGACTTAGGG
>CM021529.1:5588286-5598340 GCA_010994315.2 Pisaster ochraceus
AAATAGCCCGATCTCAGACAATGTGGCTATTTTCAATCACATCTGCACCCGTAATGTCCACACGTGTACTGACACACATGTACTGACTGTACTACTACTGCAGTCTAGTGCACTGATGCGGTGATCATGTGAGTGCTGGGATGAAGGTCTGACAGCCGGGTTTTTTGAGCAAAAGTGACGCCATTAGTGCAGAGTGCTATTGCTTTCTATTACATACCCCCATGTCACTGCATGTAGGGCATGTAGGATCAGTTTTGCTTTTATAAAGGATGGAAGTTTTCCATCAGAATGATTGGATGATGAAACCCTGACGTACAAATGTACCGGCCCTTTTAGCTATTATGAAAGGTCCTTGCTAGAATGACTCCGGATTTAGAGTTCACTCACCCTTCATCTGATCAGCCTGCACCCTGACATGAGCCACTGAACTTGTCTGCATGACTGGCTGCGGATTGTTTTCCTGCATCGAATCCTGCACTGTCACAACACACTCTGGATTCTCGGCGAAATAGCCCAAGCCTACGTTGGCTGAGACCTTGGCGGCCTGAGGAGCAAGTTTCCCGATCTTACTGACGATTCCTTCATTGTTGGAGAAAATATTGTCTGAGACAGCGTAGTGTTGGGGTTTACTTGCGACAACCGGTGCATAAGGTTGCTTCAACGGCATGTTGTTAGGCGGAGCTCGAATTAAGAAAGGCTGAGACGGGTTGGGGACATTCTCGTAGATGGTTGCCCGCCCCTGTTCGGGGCGGCGTACAAAGATTGACTTTGGTGTTCCCGAGGGAGAGTCACCTGGGACCTGTATCATTGTCATGGTGCCGTCCAGACAGTCCTTGATGCGGTATGGGTAAGGATGCTGTTTCAGATGGTACATCTCAATCTCCGTCTTGGCAATCGCGAGGTCCGCTGTTACAATGGCAACGAGATCCGGGTCGGCAGATTCTGAATCCGATGGGAAACTCAGACCGTCCTCTACCACTTCCGAGTATCCCATAAGCTGCAAAACGTCTCTAGCACCCTGAGTGTGATCAAAGATAAATGGATACTGTTTAACTCACATAAAGCATGTGTCAAGGGCCCAAATTCATAATGTTACATGTACATACATTGTACACATACTTGATGCAAACTTTGCCAACGTCCTCTTCAACGTCTACTTAAAATCTTACTAGACTACCTCTCATTTCCAGACCAAAAGCTCAAACAGAAATAAGCGCTGGTGACCATAAAAAGTGACAATAAAATGCAAATTAATCTGAATAATGGAATAATCAGTACCATGGCATTGGATCCAGGCGGCCGAACAGTGTGTAGATCATAGGACTCGAGAAAGTACTGAGTATACAGTGTTTTGACACACATCTGTGTCTGGGTAAAACCAAATGCTATTCTATATCCCTGATCTGCTGATGCTAATTTAACATCTATTAAATCATGTAGGTCAGGTAAAGTTTGTGCAATCAGGAACGCACACTTTGCTTTCGACATGGATTTAAGATTTCGTCACAGAACCTTTTTTTCACAGGACTCAGGAAAATACTGAGTATATCGTACAGCGCTTTAAACACATCAGTATCTGGGTAAAAATAAATGATGTTCTTTATCCCTGATATTCAAAATAATGTTGAGCTTTTTTTTAATTGGTGAAGTAAGAGAGTGAGAAGGGGATACTTTTCTTACACGTGGCAGCAAAACAGACCTCATGACAACTGCTTGTGGTATCAATCAATCCATCAAGTTTTTCCATTCAATCAATACAGTTTTCCATCAGTCAATAAATTTTTCCAATCATAAAATGTATGTAAATAAAACAAAATAACGATAACAATATTATTTAAATATATGAGGGGAATTTTTTTTTTTTAAATAACAAAAAAAAATCTAAATAATTGAACACTTTGCTTTGAAATACTTAAATGCTAAACAATCAAACATCCAAAGTGAAAAGTAATGAAAGACACAGCACTTTTATCTTAAAGTCACACATACCTTAATTACGTCCACCCTTGTCCGAAAAACACTATTCGCAAAGTTGATACACTTCCATAGCGCCGGGCGTTTTGGTCTTAGCAAGTTCCGACCGTACTTCTCCAGCAGACCCAAAGCCGATACAAGAATTGCTAAACTTTCCTCTCCCTGTAGGAAGAAGAGAGAGAGAGAGAGAGAGAGAGAGAAAAGAGTCAGTAGCTGTGACACTGAGAACTGGGAAGTAATCAACTGCAACTTCCCATCAGAAGGCGCTGGAGTCTGTAGCCTTCTGAGCCTGAGCCAAGCCGCAGACTGTCAGAGTTTCCTGAAGCCCAAAGTCTCTCTCCATCAAGACCATCTCGGGGGTGGATAGGGCTTCCCCAGTGGGGTAGGTTCCCGACGATGACAGTAAGACAGAAAAAAAAAAGAAAAAAAAAGATGAAATGAACGAGCTATGAATCACAAACCCTCCTGCATATGTCGGGTACCAAAAGAAAATGTTGTTTTGACACTGTGCCAAGTAGAAACCGGAAGAGTGGATTGCTGAGTGTATTGTGAGTGGGCGAAAAAGCCGCCAACCATAGGATCCTCAGATTACTGGCAGGGCCTTTTATTGTTGATACATTAAAAAAACAAAAACACAAAAACCAACCTGTCTACCCACTCACTTCTAATACTTACAAAGGAAACTTTGCCTAAATTTCTGTCAATGCTGAAACTAAGAACTGTTTAACAAACAAATTTGGCATCCAACTACACCTGTGCCTCCATTAATGCATTTTATATGACCACGACACAGAAAAGAATACGTCAGAAGTGACGGAGTTCACGTCAGTAAATTAGTTTATTTGGCCTTGCTGACCTAGGTAAAGACACAAAATTCCAATGGAATCTCAAAGATATGACCGAGAAGCCCACATTAGACGTCATTGATATTTTATCATTGGGTCACAGTTTTCATGTCAAAGAACACCGCAATATAGCACAATAGCCACAACGTTAAATATATTAGCCGCGGAGGAAATTTAATAATTGGATGTACTTCGGAAGTACGTCCCTGGGAAGCATTGTGGTGGGGGGGGGGGTTCAATTGACCCGACCAGTGTTTAACCCAGCACTTTCTTTATACATGTATGTGTGCCATCATGTAGAGTACCTCAGGCTTGCTCCTTGAATTGTACACAACACAAGAGCCATGACTAGTACACTATAAATAGGGTTCAGTTTTAATAGTTTTGTGAAAGAATTATTGGATTTGCCAACTCTGTTGGGCAGATGATAAATTATTGGCATAGTATCCTCTGACATGGCTGAAGCAATCACTGATATGCAGGCTCAGTTAACCTGCAGGCCCCCATTTCACAGAGGGTCCCCTGCTTAAAAGCACAAATTAGTAGCTAAGCACAAAACAAATCTGCTTACTAGATTAAGGTTACCAGCCACAATACCTTGTCACTTGTACAATGTGACTGATGTCCTGCTCATTTTTGCTAGAAGTAAATTCAGCAATATGTTCTGCTTTATAAGCAGCTTTATAAAATTGGGCTCTGAGCTTAACTTCATGAAGCTACTTAAAATTTTCTTTTGAAACAAATGTAACTGCAAAAATAATAATCACACAGTGAACCAGTCCTTCGCCAGCAATGTACGTCAACTACATGTACTTGTAAAAGTTCACTGGTGACCAGGGCCCAATGTCATTAAGTTAAAGCAGAAACATTGCTGAGCAAAATTGTTTGTAGAGCAAAAAAAATTGCAGGGCACCGGTGGCACTTATGTAAACCTTATAGCAATTTGCATGGCAACCTGTTGCTAAGCAAGATTTTTCTGTGCTTAGCAATTTTTTGTGCTTACTAGCTTTATGAAACTAGGCTGATAATTCCCTGTTGAGTTTGGCAACTATCATAATTAGCAGGCAAAAACAATGGTTTAAACTTTGAACTGAACAGCTGACACCCTAGCTTCAAAAATTCCCTAAAAGTGTTTCTTAAGCATATTATGGCTATGATTATTGCTAACCGTGTTGCTAAGGGCATTAGTGTGGAAGTCTAGCTATAGCCTTAGCCACCAATTCGGATAACTTTCCTTAGTAAGGAAATTTTGCTTGCACTTTTAGTCACAGTATTTCAAATGACATTTAGAAGCATTTTTCACTGGCACAGCTAGCCCAGAACTTAGTGCTTACCGTACAAACGGAGAATGTAACCATTAAGCCCAAATTGTTGTAACAAAAATATTGTGCAAACCAGAATATGGCAAACATCCGACATGACCCGCCACATGTACATATGTACCATCTGTGACTGGTTTCACCATTTGTGACTGGTTTCATACTAATTTTTGCTCAGCAGTAACTTATAAAGCTTTAGCAGGTCTATGAAAATGGACATTTATTTAACAATTCCACGACTTGATGTCTTTATCCATTCATTGCAAAAAAAAAGTAATTATGATCTAACCTTTTCATCAATTAACACCGCAGACTTTCAAAGTTTTTCCCAATTGAAATAAGAATCATGGAGCCTATCCAGCGGAAATCCACTTTGTGACAAACATATTCCCGTTCTTTAAAAAAAAACAGCGAAACACTTTGATGTTTAAGTTTCATTTTGGACTCTGCCGTGTTAGTGTTAGTGTTAGTCATTCCAACAGATGTACTTGTTTGTTCTTCCACTATGCATTTCCAGGAGATTCAGTTGGATGTGCGGACTCTATCTAAACTTTTCATTTTGCTCAGCACTGGGACCTTTCTTAAGTAGCTGACTTCCGACTCAAGTCACTATCACTAGCAGGTGAGGGCATGTTGAGAGATCATCTTGTGAGAATACATGTATATAACACACGATGATTAGGATCAGGAGTGAGGTTGCTTGCCGCGACCTTTCGCTAACCTTGAAGCATAGTTCCCTGACCCCATGTCATCGATTACGGCTCAATTCTAAAAGGGGAAGTATCTGGTTAGGGACTGATTGAACTGTATTCTCACAGGGCACCTGACCAATTATGAACCACATGCACTGGGGCATAAAATTATGTAACATGGCCGCATCCCACTAAACTACCTCAGGAATAATTTGAAGTCTTCAACACATTTGAAAAAAAAAAAAAAGTTAGTGGCCTGACATTTCAACCCTAGCAGAATCTTTCTCCAAGGCTGGGGTTGTACATGTATGCTCCCCAAGATGTTGAGAAAGTTTGAGGATTGGTTTAAAAGTATGTCCTGTGAACTGGGATAATAATGTTGTAAAGTGCCTTGATCTAGCTTCTAGGATATGTGCACTATTTAAGAACCTATTATGATTATTATCATTATTATTATTGACCTCCAATCGGTTTCATGTTACTAAAGCCCCGACAAATTGATCCCACATGTGTGTCGCTCCCAAGTGCGTGTATGGTAGATGTGTAATGATGCAAGCTACTTAGTGTACAACGTACACTATCAGGGTTATTCACACGAGGCAGTTTGTTGAACCAATTCACTTGACGTCATCATCACAATAATCTTAGCAGCACCATTTTGAAAGTCAATGTACCCGTGTGTTATACAGTGTAGTATGCATTTTAGACAACAATCATGATTCATTCATTAGGAATTTGTAAAGCGCCATCATTCTAGTTGCCTTTTCCGAGGCGCTCAGTAAATTGAGGGAAAAAAACAACAACAAGACAAAAGAGTTTACAGACTTTCATGTGCAATAGACTAAATGTAAGCAGATTCAAAGAGATGAGTCTTAAGCTGGCTTTTGAAGATCTGCAAGGAGTTAAGTGTACGAAGTTGATAGGGGAGATCATTCTATAGAGAATGCACATGAAACAAAGCTTCTATCACCTGATGAACAATGAGTTCTAGAAATCCTCAACAGTAGTTTGTTGGATAATCTCAGATTGGGCCGAGGATGGTATGTACACAAACATATCTCTTATACACTGGGCATGCTGGGGCTAGACCATGAAGTGCTTTCCAAGTCAACAGTAAGATTTTGTAATTAATTCTTTGTTAGCCAGCACAACGCAGCATTTACACATGTGCAATCTGACTCCCAAAATGAAGAGCATGCCAGAGAGTTGCCCTGTGTGACGTTGGTGTCAATAGCCAACAGTACATGTAGACACTGTGCTGGCTAAATATTCCTACTCGAATGGCTGGTCCGCCGCTTTGCGCACAACTACATGTAGCTCCTTGGAAACTTGGTCTAAAAACTGCACACCCCGTAGGATGGTTTGACTGAATGACATGTAGGGATACCTCTGAAGAAAGGATTTATTTACAGTGTGTAAGATTCTTTTAAATTTTTATGTAAACGTAGTAATTTCTTGCCTCAAAGTCCAAGCATGACGTGACGATAGACGCCAACACTTTGAAATAAAAACACGACCACACGGCTGAAAAAGATAGTGGTGTTTTTCTTATACGTACACAACTTCCAACTTGAAGTGGTTCAAATGCATGGCTCTTTTTGAAACCACACCTTTGAGTGTGGATTCTGTTGATTTAGTAGACAGGGGACGTGCCTCCAATGTAAAGTCAAGACACCAGACAAGTGCATTTTGTTGCATTTAGTCATTACTGCTGGTCTTGTCTTAGTGCAACTAAAGACCATCAAGAAGTTGGCTGTCCTTATACTTACATTAACTTCAATGCGTAGCCCCCCCCCCATTTAACAAATTCTCTTGCTGCATTTTGTTGCATTTAGTGCTTGCCATACCTAAATGTAGTGCATCCAAATATACTTGTGACCATGGCTGTCCTTTAATACAAATCATTTCAATGCACAATGCAACATTGCTGCATTCCGCTTCATTTAGCAGGGATTTCATTTCAACTGTGTTGCAGTTTTGTTGCATTTAACAGGGCGCCTAGAGAGAACCCAATGGGGTTAAAGAATTTCAATATATCTGTCCTGAGACTTACTTTAATATTCTTGTTCTTCTTCAGAAGATCAGACACGTCGATCCGCGAGAATTTGGCCGGAAGTGGACAATTCTCTGCAACAATTGATTCCAAGGTCGTCTCAATATTACTCTCATCCAGTGGGAGGGTCTTCAGGAGGGTCTCGAGCTGTACATGGAGATCTTTCACCCTCTCAAAAACCTTGGCATCAAGACTGGCATACTTGGACTCGATCACGGTGGCAATTGGCTCTTCTTGGTTCGTCGCCAGCACGCTCGGCCGCTGCAGAGCTGAAGTTGTACCCGCGAGCGCCATACTAACGCATACTGAATAGCTGAAGAAAAAATTGAAAATGATCAAGATGTAAAAATTCAGCATTTGTGGGAATTCAATGGTTACATCAATTTGAAATTTTGGAAGCAGATTTGAGGCTGTAAGTTTACTCTAATCTCCAGTAGGGTCATGATCAATAATTATAAAACATTGAATGCGCAAGATGGGACACTGGAGCTCTATCTATTGTTAGAACCTGAAATACACATGGGCGCCAATTCAGCCAGCAAATGTGTTGTTATATATTGACAGCAATGATCATTGTCTGCACTGATCTATTGTTGCATCAAAAGAGTTGCTTGCTGAAATGGCGTCCAATGCACATTTCACATTTCAGCCCGAGTTCCCCATCTCGTTATATCATTCACACTATCAGCCCCAGTTTCCCATATATCATTCACACTATCAGCCCCAGTTTCCCATATATCATTCACACTATCAGCCCCAGTTTCCCATCTTGCGCCTTTAACGCTCTACAATCTTTGGTCATGTCACTCAAGGCAATGTACAGGCAACCACTTCCAACCAAATCTCCAAGAAGAAAAAGGCAGTCACATTTGAATTGTTCACTTAGTATTCTTTGTAAATAAAAAGACACTATTGGAAAAAAAAAAAACTCCTGTGTATTCTGTATTCCTTCCGCAGGCACTGCAGTTGGTTGCCTCCAAGTCGCATCTTAATGGTAAAGAGTTGCCGCGTGAAACAAAGGGTCTACAGTTTCAATGCAATTTACAACCAAAATGAAAAATGAAATTCCTGATTTTACTCATGGCGGAAATGAATGTAAAAGTTTTTTTAAATAAAATGTGAAAGTTAAACAAAATAAATAAAAAACCAACCCAGAGTTAAAACTGTTCATTACAACACACTTGAATAAGGACTGATTGTATTGTTTTACATGATACTCACCAGTTCTGTTTACATTCATTCCAATTAAAACATTATTAATGACATCACTGCACACATCCAGTTTTATAAGACAAATCATCCATTTATTTGTGTTTATGGTTTGACTGATTGGCTTTTTTTCTTTTTTTTTCTTTTGTGTGTTTGATTTGTTCATTTACATGTACTCATTCATTTATTTAATAACCTTATCACACCTGAGGGTGTCTTAAAGCGCTCTTTGGTTTGTCAACAGTTATGCAGGGCTATGTTCACAATAGAAGACCCATTTATTTACACAGCACCGTGTAACGATTTACAAGGTGCTGTAGCGCAATATGCAGTCAGCCATATCAGAAAACATCAGAGCAAACCCTGGTCTTGTAACAAAAAGTATACTTGGTTCTTTTTTGTGCATTACACAACACACGGGACGTAAAGCTTTACGTCCCACCCGAAGGACAAAGCAATAATGGTCAAGTGTCTTGCTTAAGAACGCAAGTGCCCAGACCAAGACTCGGAAATTGACTGGGTATATTTTTAATAACTTTTTCTTTGTTCAACCCCAAATCATTAATAAACAAAATATTCTTGTTAGAGTGCATGGATAATGGTAGGCCTAATACACACACAGTATGTACATGCAGTAGATCTGGACTCACATTCCTACAGAGATTCTACTCAGTCTAGAAATCTCTTAGTGCAAAACATGCACTATAAAAACACATCCATACAACAATTTAAGGAAACAATGAACATTAGTTGTTGTTGTTATTTTAATACATGTAATAAAGTATTTGACTTCCTAATTCACTTGGTTTACTCATGATACATTATTTCCATTAGTGCCAGTACCTGCTCATGCGTAGCCATGTAACCCAACGATGCACCAGACATGCCAGACACAGTGCTTATCAAACCACTTGTGGATTGGAGGCCAAAGGTGAAACAAGTCATTGTTAAGTCTATGCCTCGTCGCAGTTCATAAACATTTCCAAATGTATTCCATGTATGCAACAAAGCAGGAAGCTGATAATGGCACAGGGACCTGATGTATTCTATGAGCGCCCAAAAGAAAACAAATTTATCCGCTGGCAGCAAACTCTTAACAAAAAAAGCATGGTAATGAACCCCAAACAAGTATTGGTCTCTTTCAATTTTCTTAAGTTTCAACCGCATTCAGGGTTTTTTATCACACAAGATAGCAAACAAATAAAATCAATTGAATCAGTTTGCTGTATCTTCAATACGATTGCACACATGTAACTTTAGTCTTAATCATCCTAAATTTTAAAACTGTGAAAGCAAGTGCATGATGCATCTGTAGCAAACAAGAGATGCATTTTTTGTATATAAAATATATTAATTTTACGTCTTTTCATAATTGACATTAAAATCTACCTTTTATTTTTGAGAGTTTGTTTTGGTGGATAATTTTTTTGAAAATCTCAGAGCTGGCAATCACTCGATTAAACATCGTCGGCGCTATGATGCGCATGTGCAATAATTTGGTTCACTATAAAACAGCGGCATTACACTACCTGTCTTTTTTGTGTTGTGGCAGTGCGCTGTTTTACTACGCGCTGTTTGCTGCTGATTCCTGTTCTGCGGTGGTGGCGCTGTGAGCAATTTAATTACTGCCTTGAGTAGTGACTACTCATCTCCAAAAAAAATTAACATCTCTAAAAGAAAATCATTTTACATTTCACTTTCAGTAGGGAGTTCAGTGATGTTTGTATTTTTTCATCAAACCTCTACATTTGGAAAGCTTGTTTTAAAGGGAAGCTCATTGGTGCTTAAATCAGCTTCATTGCTTAAAATACAATGGAGTTATGCCACTTTAAAGATGGAAGGATCACCCGTTTTTTCTTCATGTTCGTTGATGCCAAACTAGTCAGGGCTTCATTTTGGGTGACATTCTGGCCATTTTGGATTGATTCTAATCGTGCCAATCAATTCATGACGTCACCGGCC
>CM021529.1:5604762-5621910 GCA_010994315.2 Pisaster ochraceus
ATATAAATTATAGATACATACAGTAAAACTAGCTTGTGAAAATTTCACTTCAAAAGGTGGTAGCGTTTTTGAGAAAATCGCCGAAAATCCGGAGCGGTTTGTCCGCGCAAAAAGAATGATCCCCACTTGGAATACATCTAGTCTGAAAAACGTATCTGACAGTAACGTTTCTCACATTCAAATTTTAGGGGATACAAAAACTGATATCTTTTTCCGTAACCGCATCAATTTAAATTGAAATATTTCTCAAAATGCTTTATACTATAGAAAGCTGCTGTACTTTTAACCAAGTAAGTTTTTATTGCCATTAACTTTTAGAGTGATTACAAAACGTATACCTCCCCTTTAAGTGGACTTTGGCTTTCATTTTGGAAGTGGTCCATAATGGGTGGATCCTGGCATATCGTTCTCATTAATTTGTGTGTCGATCATAGAGCTAGATTGATATGGTTTGACTGCAGTGTTTCTCCCGCCGTTTACAAACTTCCAGGGTACGGGTATAATTATATGGTATCGCCGTCGCGTGCGCGTTATTTTTATACTACACGCGTCGTGCGAGGCACTTCGAATTCGGTAGTTGGAGAACAAGGATATTGCGTGAAAAAAAAGGTTAAACACGGCATGCATTTTTAAAGTGTTTTGTTTCCTTTCCTTTTTCCCTCTCTCTAAATGTATCCTTAGGCCTATAAAATCGTAAAGCCAACGAGATGCCACCGAACTCTAACGAGCCGGACGAAAGTGAACAGGACCGGCGACTGGGCGAGTTGAAGCATCGCTCACACCTTGAGCATGACGAGGAAGGCTTCCTTAATGATGAATACAAGTACGTACAAAAATTGAAAAATTTTACCTACGAAATTTGGGGCTGAGAGATAATATTAACAAGTCTTTATCTAAGCTGCACTTTTGGAAAGTGTGTATGCCTATTTCGCAATTGACATGATTTTCAAATTTCTTTTGAATGTCACCACGGCTGTGATTTTGTAGAGCACTTTTTTCAATTAAAAGGTTTTATTGATATTTTGTCTCCATTCAAAGTAAAGGATAGTGGTTTGTAGAGGAGAGTATGGAAACTTGTGTGAGCTTCTGTTATTCCGTGGGAACAGTAGTTAGATGCAAAACAAAAGCATTTTAACCCACTATCTAGTAATGTTTTACTTTTTTGCAGTGCAATGAAATTATTGTTGCTTAATATAAGATCAACCAAATAAGATTACAAATATTGATTAAGAAAATATTGGGAAAACCTTTTGAGTAAACAAAAATGGGATATAAAATGTGAACAATATATTATACAGTTGAGCCAATATTGATGCACCCCCCCTCCCCGGAGTAACTAGGGTAGACAATTGATTGATTGACAACAGGTTTCTTAACAAGGCAAGTCTATAATCACTAACAGCCTCGTTTTCACACCCTTTCGCAGTTTACTTCGTTACCTCCGAGGATATGACTGGGATGTAAACATTGCTCACCAGAAACTCCAGGCAACCTTGCAATGGAGACAGAAGCTCCGGCCGTGGGAAACCAGCTGTAAATATTGCGAGAACAAGCCTGGGTATCACTCATGGGTAAGCTTAGCCTTCACTCAAGGCGCACTCACTTTTTTTGTGGCTACACATGGTTAGAACATCCAGCTTTAACACATACTGAAATTTCAATTGGCTTGTTGTGACCGAGCAATTTCGTGCATCGGACTCATGCTCTGGTGGCCGAGTCATCACGATGTGGGTTCGAATCCCGGTCATGACACTTGTGTTTTTCTTCAAGAAATGATGCAATTAGTCCTATTCTGTGTGATTAAAATAAGACTCTTGTTTGGACCAGTCGAAAAATACAAGTTGAAGAATCAAGACAAGTTCTTAAAAGAAAAATCTACTCAGCAAAGTAAATTGATATCCTCACAATGCAATACCATAAAATCCGTATCGAAGATTAAAAAAAATGTTTACCCTAATTTGAGAATTACATTTTTATGATGAATATGTGTGTTTGCAGCGACAAGTGGGCATCGACAAACGAGGCAGGCCAGTCGTGTATTCATCTTTTGTTCAGGCGACTGGCTCCTTCACAGCGGAGGATAACGTACAACACACCTTATACCTCATGGAGAACGCTAAACGCTGTATGAGACCCGAGGAATACAAATGGGTCTGGGTACTAGACTGCTCTGGTAAGTTATTATTATCAATACTATTATATATTTCTGGTAATGAAACCAAGGATGTCCCATAAGTGAACTTTATCACTGTAGCTCGCAAGCCTGAGGAAACCTGTAAACAAGGTTGCTTGCTATATGAACAAGAAACACCAGGGTTAATCCCAACAGTTCCCTACTCTTCGTCGATAAGCGTTCTGGGTTCTCGGCCAGGTCGTTGCCATAAAAAGAGATGGCGCCACCCAGGCTAAAATGCCATACAGGAAACATTGGTGATGGCAATGGGTGTGCAGATATCTGGTACAAGTATCGAGATTTCACTCTCTAGAACAGAAGTATTCCTACATGTTAAGCCTAGTTTAAAAAAATTGGCAGTGCAGCACTGAAACTACCAAAACAAGGGGAAGGAAGTTCAAGGATTTTGTTCGGTTCAAGTATTGGGCGCACCATTTCAGGAAGCTGTTAACCATGTTAACACTGGTACGTCAAATAAAACAAATAAAAAAAAACTTTTTTCAGGATGACATTGAATCCAATCTTTGTTTTAGGGCTATCGATGGCAGCATGCAATCCAACCCTTGCCAGAGCCGTAAACCACATAGTTGCAGAACACTACCCGGAGAGAATGGGGCTGGTCATTGTCATCAATCACGGAATCGTCTTTGAAGGGATATGGCGAGGAATGCGCCTCTTCATTCATCCACGAACAGCCAGCAAACTACGCCTTTGCCGAGGTGATAAAGTTGAGACGACGTTTCAGGAACTTTTCTCGGATGATTTAAGGGTGTGGCTCCTGAAGGAAATGGAGTTGAACGGTCAGCGTACGGTCTCACCAGCACAGCTGCAATTCTGGAGGAAGCCTGCAGACAGTGGTGCCCATGACCCGCGAGGGTGCCCCTCCTATGTTTGTCAGTACATTGAGAAATACTATAAGGAGATTATACTACCACAGGCGAATGAAAATGTTGAGCAATCGGAAGTGTGCACGTTGCATAAACCACATTCTAACATTATACAGGCATTAAAAGAGGAGGCGATGCTACAAGTGCAACAAAATTGAGACTTTCAGAACGCAAATTTTGTGAACCTCTATTGTGATGATTTGGACAGAACTGTTGGAAGATGAGTGAAGTTGTGAAGGAGCAGAACTGAGACACCCTGTGTAGATGACAAAGAATCAAGGTTACTTTTATAACTCTTGAATTTCTGTGAGGAAATTATGACACAAAATGTAAAATTTCCCAGAAGACCAGTGTGGTATCTCACCTGCCAGAAAGGCACTGGAATGTACAAGGTCACTCTTTTTTGTAAACGAAAGGTTACACGGTCTATAACATGCACGATATGTGGCAGAGGGAGTCCCCAAAATATTCCTATTGACCCCTTTCATGATGCGGAATGCTTGGAAATTGGGCATCCACCATTTTCTGTCATTTTGGGAGTCTATTTCTTTGTCATGTTTGTTCATACAGGGAACATGTAGGAAGTATGAAGTTGCCAGCTAAGTACATCAAACATCTGAACGTCAGAACTGTGCCACTTATGATCCACCACAAATTTTGTGATTTCATTTTCATGATGTGTACATGATAACTCCGAATACGACAGACATGACAGGTTGCAAGTAAGTCCAGCTCCGCATTGTGAAATGGGTCAATGCATGTACATGTACGCATGTACATGTACACATGTACACGTACAATGTACCATAACACCCTCTTCCTCTCATGTACAGAATTACCCCTCCCCCCTCCCCCGGAAATCTTCTTTGATACGAATTCCTGAGATTCCCAGAACACAATCAAGACACAATTTGATTGATTGATTGATTGATTGATTGATTTTTTTTTGGGGGGGGGAGACACCATATCACATATCGAGCACCAATTGATGTATTAACCTTAGAGGGGAACGATAATGTCCAGCAATTTTTTATGGCAAAATATTTCAACTGAACATGTTATGTGCACACTGGATGATAACATTGAGTAGCAGATGATGGTTGGTGAGTAGCAACTGATACATTTTGTGTAGCATTTTGCTGTGCAAGGAAAAATGTTGTGTCGGAGAGGGGTAGGTCAGGGCTGACATTTTTTACAAATGATTATGTCTCAAAGCTGCACTGGGTAAATTATACAGGATTGGTAGAGCTCACAAAATAGTCGGAGACAGTGTTTATGTTTAGTGTGATCATTCAAATACATGAAATAATAAACCTGTGAAAATTTGAGCTTTTGTGTGAGTCGAGAGAAAATAGTGAAAAACTATGCACAATTTTCAGCATGTAAACACATTGTCCTTAAAGGGACACGTTGCCCTGGATTGGGCAAATTGGGCTATGAAAAGCATTTGTTATGAAATGAAGTGAAATGAATATGGCTGGAAAGATGTTTTAAAAGTAGAATATAATGATCCACACAAATATGACTCCAAATTACGCCGTTTTCCTTTTACTTTGTTAACAAACACTGTCCGCCATTTTGTGGAGTCAAATGACTCCACCAAAATTGCGGACTGTGTTAGTTCAAGAAGTGTAAGGAAAACCAAACAATGATATGGCATGTATGTGTGGATCATTATATTCTACTTTTAACGCTTTTCATAGCCCAAATCATCCAATCCAAGGCAACGTGTCCCTATAATTTTAGTTGCAACAACCGAAATCAGCTGTTGCGTTTTTTTTTATATTTTAAGATATAGTTTTCTCAAAGTTTTCAGAGGGAAATATTTCACAGAAAAATTAATCTATTGTGAACTTATCTGTAAGCTTTTCGACTACTTTTTTTTTACCAGTCCTGTATAATACATTTAACTTAAATAAGTATTTTCTGTTTGCCTTTTGTCAGATAATTCACATACATGACATATGACTTACAATTCATGGAAAAAAAAACACATCTGAAAAGGTTTCAAATGCAACAATAAAATAAAACAATTAAAGGCCACAGGTCAAATAACAAGAGATGAATAGTGTTATTGTTCACAAACAAAACCTGGAAATACCAAAATTACAAATACATTATATCAATACCTTTTCTAACTGGATTATTATTTTTCTAATCAAACAATGAAAACACTCCAGAGTATTGAGGGAAATTGTTTTTTTAAAACAATAATCTCCACTTTGGTATAAACACTCAGGAATCGATGTATGATTTGAAGAATTTGGCAATAAAAATCTGCCTTTTTGGATAATAAATTGTTTCTGTAAACCTTTATCTTGTTTATATACTATATATTTCATAATCTATAAAATGAACCTTCAATTGAGCATTTTATGATTTGTTACATAGGGTTAAAGGTGCTATCTTTGGGCAATATGGTACACTGAAGTCTCACCTTTGACCTTCAACATGTGCTGTGAAAATGATTTTGTGAGCTCAATAGACTGTGTTAGTCTCGTGCATATTCAAACTTCCGGGACCAAGTTGGCCCCACCCATGTTGAATTTTGTGTGGGCACGATTCTGTTTCTTCACATAATTTAGATTATTGTAATTTATTGCTACAAAAAAGAATAATGTATTATTTAAAAGTTTACCATGAAATATATGAAAATAAAATATATTATACAAATCAAAAAAAAAGAAAAAAAAAGAAACAAGACTTGACCTCCGTTTCCATGTACTTGAAAACAATTAAGAGTTTTGCCCAACGTTCACATTATCATTAAACCTATTAAAGAACTCAGGCGCAATTGTCAAATGGGGTTTCTAAAAAATAAGCATCCTCATCCCAAATTTGAATTTTGTTTCAGTGTTAGCTTACGAAAAACTATTTTTATTTTGATATTTTTGACATCTTGCTATAAGTTTTTGTATGAATCAAATTTAAAGAGAAGATTTTATTTCATAGAAAAATATAGTCTTTGTTGGAGTTGTTTTCTCTATTCGATACGTGCGAGACTTGCACAGGCAGCGCAAGTCTCGCAAAATTGTTGACCTAGTAAAGTGGGTGATTTTGTTTCCTTCAAATGTTAAAGCAATGTACAAGGTTTCCAAAAATGTTCGAACCAGCCGATTTGCCTAGCGACTGCCACTTTTAGCACTGCAGTCTTGTGGATTTTCCCCCAAAATTCAAGCACTGGTTAATAAGTGATGGTGGGTGGCTAGTCGAATCAGGTAGTTGAACATGCAGGAGACTTGAATGGTACTTTAACGCATAAGGCAATTTACAGGCACCTAGTTTAAAGGGGATCTCCAAGTAGAAAACAAATCACAACTAAATTTCTGAAATTTTCATGTAGGAAGTAAGGCACTGGACAGGAAGATGCCTTTAGCACCACCGTGCCTTTTTCATGCTGTATAGAAAATTGCCTGGTGTGACATGAGAAAAGACAAAGAAGGAAGCTTTAGTTCTAGATGTGGGAGGAAGACCCCCAGAGAATTATTCCAGGGAAAACCCACGCCATCAGGTAGGGACTGAAAACTCAATCCACATAGTGCCCTTGAAGGGAATCGGACTGGGGTCCCAAAGATGGAAGGCCAGGAAAGATACCACTATGCCAACCTGACCGCCAAATATGAGATGGCCCACTATGCTACTCTCAAGTGACGGTTTGCCATCAAGGAAATACCGCTTGAACAAAATTTAATTTTGTTTCATTTATGAGTTATTTCACTGAATTCTTTGTACCAAGAACTTGCAATTTGGTTGTGTTAACGGAATCATTACAAATTTGTGCAGGCGCTGCATTCTTGTCAGTTTGCAGGCTGCCTAACTTTGGCTTCAATTATCAGTTTGAATTGTTACCACCTTGCTCATGCCATTAGCCAGTGGAAACACTGCCCCACCCACCACAGCCAGAGCTGCCAACATTTGCATCCGACAATCAGGGAGATTTTGTCCGACAATCAGAAAGAAATTTAAAATTACATTCAACATAATGTGGAAAAGTTTCCTTAACCAGGGAATTTTTCAAATTTGTTCAGAACATGAAAAAGGTTGGTTTACTTTTAAGGAATTTTCTGCAGAATCAGGGAGAGTTGGCAGCTCTGTACAGCAACAGCTTAACAATGGCGTACATGTGGGAGGGTCTGATGTGTCCATGTCACCATCCCAGTTATGTATTTTGTGATATATTTTGTGATACTCAAGGTCACCCAGACAAAATATTTGTAAAAAAAAAAATAGAAACTATTACAGGATAAGTTTGATTTGAAGATCTAAATAAGTTGGAAAATAATCATAGCCATCAGCCAACTTGCACAAATATAAAATTAGTCATAAATGTCAGGAAATTCGCAAAGAATACAGACTCTGTCAGCCCCATCTTAATCATGTAAAATAGTTTTGAAAAGCAGTCCTTCTGATTTGAGGCGTGCGATCGCACCCGCCTGCCATCGCATGCCTAAAAGCTTCCTCACGAGTGCGAACAAATCACACTCTTGATCCCTCAATAAAACACGCCTTGGCATACTTTTCCGGCGTAATCATACTTCATTATTTGTTTGAAAAAAAAAACCCTGTTGTAAAACTAAAATCAAGCATTACCATACCATTTGTGTTTGTAATTTTCAAAATCCTTCAAATTCTGGTGATAAAGTCCCTAGTCATGATATTTGCTAGCCGCGATCGTTCATTCAGTTTTTAGTATACGAACGTTAAAACACATATCACATTGTTAGTTTGGCTCTCCCCTCCATGTTCCATACTACAATACGTAGGTGAGTAGGGAAACACACTTCTCAATTTTCCAGGGGTTGGAAGACGTGCGGTGGAGTCTAATCGCAACCTTCTTCTAGTAATATATTATACAAAATTATAATCTTGTACTCATAAACACATCTCACTGCACATTTTTCCCCAATGTGGGAGATTTTGTTGATAAAGTGTCCAGTGTACAACCTTTTCTACCTCTATGGTTGAAGTAAGTCATGAGTTTTCCCACTGAGAATGAGTGATCACTGATGCTGAGCGGTTGCGCTAAACTTTGGGTCGTCGTGCGGCAAGACTTCATACTGGGCCTTTGATAATGTATTGTTTTACTTTTACACTCCTCATATTATTCAGTTCTGTTACAATACAAAATAATTCAAAATTTTCTCTTCGTATATAAGTGTATAAGTGTAACCTAGAAAAATCCAGGTGTGCTTTTTTTCACACGCCTGGGATTTTCAAATCAGAAGGACTGGAAAAGTCTTAAAAAATAATTGTAATTTACTCAATCTATTTGGTGAAGTTATAATACCTGAGGTAAACGTCCACTCCGCCTTTCATTTGGATCTTCAAACAATCTCCTCATCACATACAAGATAAGGGCTGTCCATGACCGCTGCTCCAACCGATAGGCCGCCCTCATTCGTCTTCATGTCCTTTGTCCTCAAAAGGTGACCCGCCGTAGTATTGAGAACTTCTTTGCCGTCTTTGCTGTGGAGCAATTCATTAAAGTATTTCAAATTGTGACAGGAAAAAAAAGGGCTAAATGAAACTACTCCTGAACTGAAAACACCCCGGTCCTCAAGCAACAATTTTTTTTCAGGTAGGGTCTCAGATTGGTAAATACTCCAAAGATTACAATAAAAACTCATTTGGTGAGAGGCACTGCAGCTGTTGATAGTATAAATTATAGTAGTTTTGCTAGTGTAAAGTTTATCAAAATAAAAATATAAATAAATAAATTCCAAAGGCATTCCTTTACCTGACAAATATTCCATAGATACCAAGCTCGCTAACCATTTCCGCAAGCTCCGACGGTTGGTTCCCTCGCACCTTGTAGTTCTGAATGACATGTGGTTGTATACGCTCCATTAGTATAAAAGATCCACGTTCTTCTTTACCTTCAAACTCTGTTAGCTTTTCCCTCACCTCATCATCAAAGAAGTTATTCCCTGCCGAGGAGAATCAAAATTTAAGGGAAATGTTACTTGCTTTATTGAACCAATTTTTTAATTTCATTTTTCAAGGAAATTGCACTGTTGATGTAATACTCCAAGTAAGAAATATGAATGAGATCTTACCTCCGCCCTCTCTCTGAGGTTTTAAGACGTATCGCTCAGGGTTCTTGATACCCATAGCGGCTGCTTCATCTCCTTCCTTTGTCTGAGCAAATAAAGAAGACACGGGAAGGGGACTGGTGATATAGATCAAGATTTTTAACATGGGTCCCTCTTAACAATGCTGTCCCTTTCGGATCAGGTTAGTGGAGTGGTGTTGTCCCCTGCCTGCCACATCTTTGGACCCTGAGTCAACCCCACTTCTGACAAGAGCCTCACATGTTGAGTGGGTTTCTGATCAGGTGGGGGGTTTCCCCTAGTTTGGGTTCTCCTCCAACATTGAGGGATCATGTTGGCTCAGTGGTTTCTTTCCCTGCCTTTCACCTCTGTGAACCCAGCTCCGAATCCCACCTCAAACGGGAGCCTTGCATGTGGAATTGGCTTACAGTCCCTATTTGGTTGCATGGGGTTTTCCACCCACACCTAAAACTGGGCAAATCTTCTCATTTCTTATTCATCCCATTATTGACGTTTACTGTGCTGTTGGATGTGTAATAAAATAAAATAAATAAAATAAACATCTAAAACCAAAGAGTATGTGTCGTCTTCTCCAGACAGATAATCTCCGAGCATAACAGCTACAGTACTATTCATTTCTGAGGATCCCATTTTTCAATTGTATTAAATATATGAAGAAGATATTATTTTTTTTCATATCGTAAGAAGTTTCTCTCTCCATCATTCCTTTCTTCAAACCTTCATTTCCTCTTAAATTACCCCCTCAAGCCTCTTCTCCAATTGGCAACAAGGAATGATCCTCACCAGTTCAAGGGGATACTGCCCAGCAAATGTCGCCCTGATGTCACCGATGACCCCAGGGTCATCCAAGAATTTCTCCAACACCCCTGGCCTGGACAGTTCCTGCTGGATCTTCTTGGAGCCGGCGAGATGCCAGTCTATGGATGGACACGTGACCGCTAGCGACTTCTCCACTAAGATCTTAGCATTCCAAGCCTGAGAATAGGGATAATAAATGGATAATACTGGGTTCTTATAAGGCTAAGAGGCACAGCAATTTCCCTCTGGTAAGGGGCACTTCTATGAGGAACCCGTTTATTTGTACTGGAACCTTGCAGAGGGTACCACAGCAAAAGCACAGAGCATCACAGCAATTGCTGTGGGTGCCATGGGTTATTTCAAGTCCTGGTGTAGTTCTCAAGAATTGAAATTTTGAAATAAATTAAACTTGATTTTAAAATAGAAAAAAATAAAAATAAAATAAAAACGAATAAAAACAACTGGGTTGCTCCAAACATTTAATTTTTTTAAAGCAGTTATTGACAATAGATTGTATTAGCTTTGCGTTGACGTCCTCTTGGGAAGTTTTTCCCGAGTTTCAATGACGTGAAAATCCAAAGAAACAAAAACACTCAATCACAAATGAAAATGTGGTTTACAAACCTTTTCGCCGCAACAAAAATGTGAGGGCACATAGCCTACTCTGTAATACACTACAGCCACTTCCATGTCGTCTCTGAAAAAAAAAGGGGAAAAAGAAGACGATAAACAGAGATTTCTATGTTCTCCTGATCACGCATGGAGCACAATGTTTGAGGCGTCGTGTAAATCTCTGGCTCTTCTCAGAATCCAACCAATAAAGGAGTTGAATTTTGAAGGGGGGATCAAAAAGACTGCAGGGCTGATAGCTCAAAATTGGTAATGGATCAAAAGCTACTTTACAGGACTAGAATCAAAATGAGACAACAAATATCTAAACAGTTTAATATAAAATTAAACTGTATTTATTTAAACAAGCACTATAGGAGAAGATTTTCCTAGGGGTAAGCATATTTCGATGTTCAACACAATTGAAAGATAGATTACCAGACTCAAAGTCAACATCTGAATCATTGTTATGTTCAAAAGAAATTACACAGTGAGGTGTTATTATTCAACTGAAAACACAAGACCGCCGAAACCTGTTTACTGGTCATCGCTAAAATCACTGGCCTCTGCACTGCTGTCCAGTGTAAATAAATTTGGACCCTGCACACTTACTAACACATTCAATACACAGCTTCACCACATCTCGGACACTTTATATTTGTTCTGAGAGTTTGTTTGTTCTGAACATGTTTCAAGGGTTCCCTAAAACAATGGGCATAATAAACGCCTTTCAAACAGCTCATCAAATCAAACTTAAGTGTAAAGTAAACAGCAAAACCAAAACACATCTAGTATTATTCAGGGGTGAGAGGCACTGCTGACAAAATAGTCTGAAACTGGGATCCAGATCTTAGGAGGTACGTTGAAATGATGGCATTTCCACCTTTTAGTAACCCCTGGAGTTGGGAACAGTACCCTCAGCGCTTGAGAAGTAGATCAAAGATCATGACTTATTCAGTTATTGTTTACCAGGCAGACTTACAAAAGTCTGATTTCAGAAAAAAGGCAAAAATTTCTCATCCCTGATTCTTACAGAGGGGTAAGTAATTATTGCGTTGTTGTTTTTTTTCTTACAAGAATAAGCGCCTGTCATCCGAGAGGCGCCCCCTTTTGCCCATGTCGGACAGCGATCGGCGAATAACTCGAATGCACGACTCCTGCTTCTTCATGGTGAACTCTAAGAGGCGTTGATCGAAGATGTTCTGCTCTGGGCAACACACCATGTAGCATACCACAGCACTGATCAACATGAAGACAGAAATAAATTTACATCAATGCAGCTGTTATATGGTAACATAAACACAAAAAAGTGAAGGGGGCAGACTCACTGAAATGAATGGTCAGACAGTAGGAGGGTTGACTGTATACTGTGCACATGTAGGTGTATGCATTCACCACATAATATAATTGCAAGCTGGTGACGTTTTTCTGTCAACACCACAGTGGATACTAAAGAATGGTCAGACAGTAGGAGGGTTGATCAACTTTCAAACAGCCCTGTAAGGTCTCTTTGCTTGTGTTGTACGTACAAGATAGCTTTGATCTTCTTCAAGGGGGTTTTAACTCCCCAAGCCCCAGGGAGAGACAACGGTTTATGAGACTGTAACTCTGTACTTACTCTTTTTTCCCATAGTGCTGCCACGCCGTCACCATGCCATCGGCTAAACCTTGCAGTGACGCATTCTCAGGGATGTGGGAATCAATGTCATTGGTGCACGAATGCAAACCCAGTGTGTACCTAGAACGGAGGAGCAGAAAACCACCTTATTAATCATAATAACTTATTCATAAACACTACAGACAGTTCAGGCAGTCCTATTGGTTGAAAGGTGGTCACATGATCACATTTACCCAGTATTAAAAGACATAGTTGGAGGTCTTTATGATTGGCTAGTCCATATTTGACACTCATAGCCACATGCACAATTCCACGAAAGCTTATACGGGCTCTACTTACTGATAAAGTAGCAAAAAACTGTCAGAGTATTTTCATCAAGAGTGTCAAACCCCTTCATGTTCAGTGAGGTGACATGGGTACCAACCACATGTCTGGCTGCAGCACTCACAAACGGGCACCTTGGAAATTTGAATCTCCAAAACTCGCCTCGATGCGAGTTTTGGAGATTCAAAATTGTCGACATACTTTCATCAATTTCTAATCAATGGGGGCATTTCAGACAAAATAATTTTGCAGGATGCTTACCACCAATACCATCTTTATAACAAGTAAGCTTTCAGACAGAAATTACAGCTTTTTCAGGGTCATTAAACAAAGTATGACCCTTCATTTAAGTTATGTGTAAATCTGTGAACATTTATTTTTTTCTTGTGTGAGAACTTTAAGGAACTCACTTGTGCAGATGAGTTAAGTTTGCTGCCAAACCCCCAAAGCTGGAAGCCATGGTGTTGATTTCTATCTGCTTCATGGATTGTTGCCCACCTTGTGTGTCAATCATATAGTCTGATCGCAAGAGGGATAACTTCACAGGCTAGAAGGAAAAAACCCACACAGACAAGACTGTTAATATACTGTGTCATAATTCAGTATAAACGCTTTTTGGTCAAGAAGTATAATGCTTGAAAATTGGCAGAATAAGGGTTGGACAAAAATAAAATAGAATTCTAGCCAGATTGCCTATGGTGCTTGAGTCGTTGTGCCAGAAACCATAATTGCTTCTCTTCACCCAGACATATAAATAACACTTCGTTACGGGAAATTGGACTTATGTACAATAAACCCATTGGGTGCACATTTTAGCAGCTTGAGGTAATGAAAAACCATAGTTGCTTCTCTTCACCCAGACATATAAATAACAATCTGTAAGGGGAAATTGTACTTATATACAAAAACCCATTGGGTGCACATACATGTATTAGCAGCTTGAGGTAATGAGGAAGAGGTCCTGAAAGTGCTTGACTCCAAAAGAGTTGGTTTGAAAAGTTGAGGTAAAATTATCAAGAACCAGGCCTCACCATGTTTAAACAACTACAGTTAAAAACCTCATCACCGCACTTTGATTCCCTTTTTGAAAGTGTCAAATTAAATGCATCAGTTTTTTTCTTCACTTTAATGGTATAATAGATCATTATAAAAAGACTCCAAAGTTTACTGTTCTACCTTTGTAAATCCTTCCTTGTGTACATCTTCATAGATTTCAAACAATTTGCGAGTGAAGTCGTCAGTTTGTATTGTGCTGCGAAAAAATAAATAGTCAAAGACTACATGATTTATCCATCGGTGGTAGCATAATTCCTGGAAGAGATCAAGGCCCAATTCCACAGCTCTGCCTACAGTGCAATTCTGTGCTCACGGTTACCATTCTCCACTTATAGTGTACATGTAAGTGCCGAATTTCTGCCCTAGCTGTGTGAGCGAAAAATGCTCAGTAACATGATGTACAACACTGTAACGCATGCACATGAATAAAAAAAAACTTGCTCACCTGTGAAATAGACTTTTAAAGTAAGCGCTGATTTTTGGCTTGCTGTACGCAGTGTCATGAAATTGGGCCCTCCTTGAAAATGTTGAAGATAATCTTTCAACAGACTTGGAAACATAATTAAAAAGGAATTTTAAAAAGTAAGAATTTGTTGTGCATGCAGTTATCAAATCCAGGGCAATAGGCCTACATGTAGGTATTAAAATAATAAAATAAAAACTTTTATAGGCCTCCGGAATTTGAGGCATGGTGAGGCATCAATGTAAATTCAATTCACGGTAACACCTTTACTTGTGTATCTACTTTGCTGTGTAGATTTGTCTGTCTTGCTATTTATTCTACTGCCGTGGAGTAGATTTTGGAATTCAGGAGACTACTTCGTTCTGAATAAAACTATCCTGCTTATTAACTACTACATGGGCGAAAGGTAGGGAAATGGGCTGTGAGTGTGATTTGGTGGATTGAGGGGTTTTCTCATTTTAACTTCACTGCCGCAGAGTGAGTTCTTAATTGGTCTCAAAGTTTCAACTAGCCTGCTCTAGTCATCGTCAGGAGACTAGAGAGTTGGAGATGCTGGTCTCAGAGGTTTCATTGTAGAGTCAGCGCTACTACTGTGATTGGTTCTTCTGAAGGGAGAACTGTGGTTAGAAGGCTCAGCCGCTCAGAGCTATTGTGTGGGCTGCACATTGTGGGTGAGTGCCTTGTGTACTGGAGCGTGTCAGTAGACTGTGGGATCCATACCAGTCAGTAGGGTGGTAGGATACTGTGCCAGATACTGCAAAGACAGCAGTAAGCAGGAGACCTGCTATATGTACGTATAGTTGATTTTCAAAACAAAGATTACAGCTTACCATACAAAACAAAATCTCAAAGCTACCTAATTACCATTCATAGCTTCAATCCTCTAGATAAAATGTTCCCAAATGAAATCTTTGTTTTGTTAATAATCTACAATGACCTACCATGCCTGATAAGTGGCAGAGAGTGAATAGAATCGTTGTAGATTAAAACATTTACAGGAGAAAAATTATCCAAACCATATTACTTCAAAGTGAATTTTTTCTCAAAATGAATGAACTATACAGATTCTATCAACAGCTGCGGTGCTTCTCAACAAGTGAGTTTTCATGGCCATTAATTTTTGGAGTATAATGAATCTATGGCCATACCTTTAAGTAGACCTGCATGTAGGGTATATATGCAACAAATTTTTGTATCATTTTTTTAAAACACAAACCTTTTCAAAGATGACGTCAGGAACTCTCGGTCTTCAGCAACCCTGTGCATCAATAGGTTGATGTGCGTCTGGAGTCTCCTCACCTTCTCAAACAGTGCCCTCGGGACGGGCGAAGGTAGCAGAGTGTGAGGGACATACGTAATGCGATCGGGACAGCACACCTGATCGGGGGACAAATACATGACCACAAGGCCATGTGTTAGTGCCCAGTCTTTAGAGGAATCCTGGAGTTCAGTGAGCACCTTATGGTCAAGTGGAAGTGGCACACAGGAGTCCTGCCTCTGAGGGGATGCCATTGTGTCTGTAAACGCTCTCACTTCTGTATTCTTCGATGATGACGGCTGGAACATTGAGAGCTGAGACAGAAATATTGAAACAGCAGGGCTTGAATTTTACACTGGACTTTACACTCACGACTAGACAACTGCTGTGATCTCGTGTTTATTTCAGTTTGAACAAAACCTCACTGTGTAATAAAAGAAAACTTAAATGATTTAATTAAATTCTGTTGCGCATCAAAGTATACTAACCCATAAAACAAAAGAGACAAAACTTTCTCTCAGTTCTTTTCAACAGTTTACAAGTTACACTTGGTACAAAGTTCTTTCTCATTTAGATGACGATTTTGTAAAATAGTTTCCGGTCTGGTAAAAATGTTGAGCTACAAGCCCAGTCTTGTAGAGTTTTACTCAAATTATTAAATCTATCAAGGAAGAAACCCCAAGGGAAACCGACTGGGTAAATTTTCAAAATAAGTATGTGGCTTTACAAAGAAAAGTTTATGTCCAGGTTTGGTAACGAAAGGATTAAATAACATGAATAAAGTCAAGCAAAGACACCTGTTAGCCCCACTTGTGTGGCCAAGGGACATGAAACCTGAAGTCAACTCGGCCGAATCCAACTCGGTCCGAAGTCAACTCGGTCCGAAGTCAACTCGGTCCGAAGTCAACTCGGTCCGAATGAAGTATAGCCACTAGTATTCCTACACTACTAGTGTCGAAGGTGCGGGTTACGTGAATTTTGACACAAATAAATCTCTCTGGCATGATGTGCTGATGACATCAAGTTCAAGTGCAAATCATTTATTATCTATATTATTTTCATTTAAAAAAAGACAGAAAAATAGAAGAGATCCATTTGTAAGAAATAAAAACTAGCAAGGCTCCCGAAAAGGACAAAGTATTCTTGATCTCATAAAAACATATTAATAGAGGCATACGCGTTCTTTAGAACAAGCACTACAATTTACCAAAAAGGAATATAAGCTTATTTTGGTGAACGTTTATGGTTATACTTATATATAAAGTTGTTTTATAATGCATTGTTGCCAATCATTTGTTATTCAACATGTCCATGTCACTGCCCAATTCAAACTTATATTTCGTATATTACTGTCGGACCGAGTTGACTTGGACCGAGTTGACTTCGGACCGAGTTGACTCTGAAGCCACGAAACAGTCAAGGCTGACCCTATAAAAAACGCACCCCTGACCTGAGTGATATGTCATTGCATTTCCACAATAGCAACTTGTGGAAAATTCTACAGACAGATTTATTTTGTTTTAACAATAAGTATACTAATAAATAAATAGCCAGTCAGTAATATTTTAGACATGTTTTCAGACATAATCTGTCAAAAAGATCACCCTTAAACCTTTTTGACTTGTTGAATCTAATTACAATATACAACAAGTTGTCTTGAGATGTCTTGACTTTTTAAGCTGTCGTAAAATTGTCGAGTTTATGCTAAATACATAGTACATCCGCTTGTGTTGTGCTTTTTTTGTAGTAACATAACTTAATAAGTTTTTTTTTAAACAATAAAGTTTTACCTTGGCTCTGTTTGCGATCGACCATGGACAACGAATTTGTCGAGTCATAGTGTTCCGTCCCAACTTGACAATTGTCCCAACTATAGTTGGGACTGGTCCCA
>CM021529.1:5669425-5708327 GCA_010994315.2 Pisaster ochraceus
ATATAGTAAAACCAACATGGTGATTAAATGCGCAGTGCGACTGTAAGGTTATGTTTGAATTGCCAGTGGAGGGCGACTAGGTACGGATCCATGACACTTCCAGCGGGAAGCCAGTGAGAAAGTTATTAGATAATGAATAGGGAAAGTCACTCATACGCAAAGTTGACTTTAATCGGGTTGAATCTCGATGCATGGAAACCAACGAGTTGAGAGCGCAGCTGCTCATTCAATGCAGACACCTCTGTGGATGTTAGGGTCAGATTCCCAATGTACCTCCATGCACAAATGAGTGCAGCCCTGAGGCATAATTTGGACCAGACCAGCTTCTTTTCTAGCTTCGACTGCTCTGACTTCACAATTGGCAAGAAAGACCAATGCTAACATAGAAGCATCACTTAAAACTCAGCAGTTTGTTCTTTTCCACGCTTGGTTAATCAAGACACAAACTTCAATTATGTATCAGTCTCGGATGCTCCTTGGTTTCTATGGTTCACTGCAGAGTATTGGAATACATGTACAATATATTAAATAGTGAATGAAGACTGTAATCTTTGTGTCTAATACTGTACAATGAACACAAACAAGACCACATTCATGACCCATGTATTCTGTAAATCTCTGTGACATTCCAAAATACACTTTTATTAGAGATTTTTAGCAGAGATCTTATATACACATATCTGGCACTGAAAGGAACATGGCCTTAAAAACGCACTTTTATCATTGATAATAAGAAGACTGAGGAAACCTGTGTGGCAATTTCAGGGTGGTTCGCGTTACATTGAGGTAACCTGTGGGACAATTCCAGGGTGACTCGCGTTACATCGACAATAGGAATCAGAAATCTGATTTCTCAAGCTTTCGCATGACTTGACAGGAGTGACGTCTTTTTAACTGTGGCGCGGTCGAATTGCCTTCTAACCCTTTTATTTGGCTATGAACAAAAAACACAAAAATGAAGTAAATTACAACAAAATAATTTGGTTGTTTTTCTTTACGGATTATTCAGAGCTGTACAAGAAAGTATTTTACTATGTTTTAGTGTTATGTATTTTTATTTTATTTGTGCAGGTGTTGAATTTGGAGCAAGAATGATAAACATTGACGGAAAACAGATAAAACTGCAGATTTGGGACACTGTAAGTATTTTTAAGATGTGCCCTCTCCCAACCGCACATGTCTTTTTGCATGCACAAGTTTGCATGCCCTTACTACTTATTGATAAAATCACAAAGAATAACCAAATACCAAAGATACATGTACAGCTAGCGAAGTGAAGATGAGGCTGGTATCTGATCTGGAGTGTCAGGCCTGGAATTACCCGTTGCCCTGGTCTTGGCCTTGGTACCACTTCAAAAGTTTTCCATCGTATTTCAGATTTTCCAAAGGAAGTGCCTTGGCATAATGAAAATGGCCTTACCCTCCCAAAAATGAAAATTCCAAGCCCTGATGTGTGGGAGGATACCTCCAAAGAGATGACTGGAAAGTGAGAAGGAAGTAGGAACCCCGACACATGAGTGTTGAAAAAAAGATGAGGGGGGGGGGGGCTCTTTGCAGGTTTAAAGGCAAAGTATACCATTGGTTTCGGAACGGTTTGATTGTTTTATTGCTTTATAAACGTAGATATACAGCAAAAATAACCTGTGTTATATTTCATAAGGTGGAAATGTGTTTTTGAAATATCTCCAAAAATCTGGAGCGGTTATGTTCACATACAGTAGGAAGAATACTTTGTAATATTGGACTACACAATCTGAGAAACAATTCATGCATGACACATTTCCTAGATGTAGCAGTGCCCACCTATATTGTCCTTGTTATTGATCACTAGACCAGAGAGCCATAAAGACACGGTTGATTTAATTTAGAGAGGCCCCTCCACATACAGTATTTCTTTCTTCTCTAAAAGCCTACTGTGTTTACTAGAGAATGATTTATGTTTGTTAGATCACAAGTGTCAATCAAACAATTGCTAAGAATCCCATTAATAAACTACTGGTATGAGTTGAAATTCAGTATTCACACAGATCGTAATTGGTCATGTTCCCTGTTTGCACTTGCAATATTCTCACCACACAAAAAAAAGACCATACTACATGTACTACATGTAATTTCCCACCAGGATAAAGGGTCCAAATGGCTTCCACTTCATGTGAAATTTAGCTCATACTAAAGGAGGTAGTAATACTTCTACAACTTTACAAGGCTTGAATTTGACACTGGACCTCCGGCCCGAGGCAATTGATTTTAGCGTCGGGCCATTAAACTCATGACTGGATAATTCCGTGTTGTTCAATTGAATAATTGTTAATAAAAAAAAACCCAAAAGTTTATTGGTTGACTTTGAGTTTGAGTCTGGTAAGATCGTTTAAAATCGGTTGAGTAGGCCTATCAAAGTATACATGTATACTCACCCATGAGATACATGTAAATCATCTCTCAGTGGTTGTTCAAATAAAACCAATAATTGCGAAATTGGAGTGAAATTCCCTGCATCATCAATTGTACAAGATTGTTTGCGTCAAGTAATTAGCTTCGCATTCACCGCGTGAAATATGGACTGGACTTTACACTTTGTGAATATAGATTCTGGCCTTGTAAAATTAATTCTGGTCCAGTAAATATTTTAAGCCAAAAGCCCAGTGGTCTTGTGGGATTTTACCCCAAATTCAAGCCCCGTTGTGAGAACAGCAGTGGTCCTGTTTTGATCTGCTGTCCCTTTGTGCTGATAATACCATGACATGTGTACATAACTTGGGACACATCTGGGAGATATTGGATGTACATGGCAGATGCCTTCATTAATGTTTACTGATATAATAATGTTATGCCTGCAGTTAATCAATTACATCACTGATCATGCATGCACTGTGTAGCTGTGTAAAAGAATCACATTGCGGTAGGGGCACTACAGGTACATGTTAACTTAACGCTGTACCAATGCAAGTTACAAATGTAGGGTACAACCTGGTATAAATTGGGGCTTGTACATGTACAACGTTTGTATGTCCCATGTGAGGATACACTCGTGAGGATACACAGCCCAACTGTGTATTTAAGAACTTGATTCGGTTCTGTTTATTCAATGAGTTATGATTTTGATTCAATCAGTGTATGCTGCAGTCACACTGAAAATGCTGAAGGGCCACTGTGTGTCATACATCGGTGACTCGAGTGTAAATAATCCTCTTGTTGTGTACACACACACACACATGTACATGTACAGTACAGTGTGTTTGTATTGTACGGAGGTTAAAGGTCAAGGATGCCCTTGGACTGTGCATTTGTAATGTGCATTTCATCTTGACTGATATTATTTATAGTTTTTATTGCATTAATAAAATCACGGACGCGTTGGCAGTTAGCATTGCGTAGCTTTGCACCCAGGCACTTCTGATATCACTGGCTGTTGTGTTTTTGTTTTCAGTCACTGGAATAATCTGCATCTTTTGTTATCAATATGGGTGTTTCTTTTTCATTCATATCACCATATCTAGTTTTTTGTTTTTTTGCCTTCATGGTTTACACGTGTGTAAAATAAATGCTAACGGGTACTGCAATAAAGTACAAATGAAAAGGAAGAGAAAAAAAAAAAGAAATAAAATAAAAGAGAGTACAAGACAAGAAACTGAAATCAATGAATAAATTATATGCACAAGTAAGTACTGTATTAATGTACTCACAATTATTGACAAAGCTTCGAACAGTTAGGGTGTTAGGCAGTTAGGGTGTGTGTACTGGTTGCAGGTTATCTCAACAGACTGTAGGGCTACATTATTATTTACATGTACTTCCATCATAGACCAGGTCTTCCATGATTTAACTAGCGTGGAAACTTCAAAAAGGGAGGTAAGGCCTTTGGTATTTACTAAAAAAATGAATGCCCGTTAAAACTTACTTGGTAAAAAAGCTGTTGATAATGTATTTACATTTGGAAAAGGATTCCCTGCTAAGGAATGGTTTTGAGAGAAAGGGATTCAAAAACATTTTAATCTGAGAAATGTTTCTGCATGAATTGTTTCTCAGATTGTGTATTCCAATTACGGATTATTCTTCCTGTGTGGACATAAGTTTCCGCTCCATATTTTCGCTAAAACGTAAACACTTTTTGAAATGAAATTTCAACCGGCTACATGTAGTTTTATTGTATGTATCTACATTTAAATAGGTTTAAAGCAATCAAACGGTTCCATAAACCAAAGGTGTACTTTGTCTTTAAATGTAACAAAAATACAACAAATACTGCACAAGTAAATGACCAAGTGCATTATGTATGCAAGTCTTACCATGGAGGCTTGTAAGAAAATACAGTAGAGATGGTGATTGGTGATGTCCAAATGATGTATTATTCCAGAAACTAAAAAACAAAAACCCAGCAGTTGGAAATAAGAAGTGCCTATTGCAAGAAATGTATTGTCAACTTATCAAAAATCCCAACCAGCACATCAGTGACTTTTTATGAAATAGTATAAAACATTACTTGAGGACTTTTTTTTGCCATTTTAGTGTTTGTCAAAATTGCCAACGCTTACTTTACATGTTGGTGTTTAAGCTGCCTGGAGTATTACATGTAAGTCCCGAAGCACGTTGAAGGCTTGAAAATCAATTCATAAGCCACGGCCTATGGTCCGAAAATCACGCTATCTGTTGCTATTTTACCTTATAAATAAGTAAATTATTTCAATGAACGCGCACATTATGAGCATTTGTAACATACATGTAAGCATACTGTAGGTTACAAATTTTAAGAAGAAGAATGTTTAAAACCGATTAAATTGGATAAAGGAGGCATGTTTAGGATAGGCCTACAGTTTGTTACAAATAACACAGTAATTTGGAAGTGCAAAGTATTCAAATGACCCGCATTGTGTCTGTGATGAATTGAAAGCTCTTTACATTGCACTTATTTTGTCTTCATGGACAATGCACTAACTACTGAGTACATGTACATGTAATGCACAATAGCAAAGGGTGCATTACACGTACATAAGTGTGTAGCATATGGATTGATGAATACATGTACACTGCGTGCTACACAGACTGTGACTTGACGACAGTCCGGTCCTTGAAAGCATTTCAATCAGACGTTTTTTAACGGCCCCCTCTCAAAGATTGTAAAGTCCATTTTAGAATAGACTAATATAATCAGCTCACTCACACAGGCTTCACTCCCAAGGAGACCAGTGCTAATTCAATAATTCACGATACCGTCTTTATATGACCTCTGGTACATGTATTGGATTATTAACTGTTGTTAATAACAACCAATAGGTAAGCGAGTGTGTGTGTGTGTTGGTGTGAGGCTGTAGAATTGATCAGTGCAAAGATTGTTTGGCAGGCAGTAACGAGGTACATGTACATGTACTACATCATACACTGTACATGTCATATGGTAAAGGCTACGACTCCTGAGGTGATCCTCGGCACGTTCTATTTTCCCTGAAATGAAGCGATGGAAAATGGACCGCTTTGGCAGGGATGTGATTTCTCTGTTTTTTCCCGAAATTCTTTTTTTTTACCCCCCCCCCAAAAAAAAGACTTCTTTTTTTCCCTTCTTTTTAGGGTCAATTAAAATCAAATTCATAAAAACATGAAGATAAAACCATACAAAACACCCCAGATTGCAGAGTAGGGCTTTTAAAACCAAAGATAAATGTTTATAAGTAGGTCACGGGCTTGCAAGCTTTCGCGCTCGTAAGCTTTTGTGCCTTGTGCTCACAGTTCAGTTTTTTTTCAACAGCCTGTCACATCCCTGTCTGGGGACCTCGAGGAAGTCCTAGTTTTTAACCACAGCATGAGTAAAAGTGCTCAGTCAACATATTGTGTTTAGACGTCTCGGTACCAAGATTAGAAGCTGCTGGTTGCTGTGGGTATAGTAAACTGGTTTGCTATGGGATAGCTGACTGGTTGCTACGGGTGTATTACATTTTTTTGCTGCGGTTACAGCGCATCTCGTTCGTTTAGGCTTTCTAAAAATTAAAACATATCATGTGATGTACCACAAACCAATCAAAATAGAATCCTTGTATTAGGAGTGTTATAAAAAGGGGTTGGTTCCTTAATGCATGTAGATCAGGTAATGAAGGGCCAGGAAATCACCAGATGTACATGTACACCATGTACACGTATGATCAGGTGATGTAGTGCTGGATTGTTTGTGTATGAACAGCATGAGCCTGCTTGTCATTGTACATGGCATGGTATTACCAGAAGAGTGGGGACAGTAGAATAAAGGAATACAAAAGGGACACTATGGTGTCCTCAAATTGGAATCCTTTGTATTTTTGTGTCCTCACATTTTTTTCATGCACTAAGTCTATGGAAAGTGTTAAGTTAGAGGGACAAAGGAAAGTCCTCACATAGAAAGCAATGTAAGAATTTACAAGAATTGCACACAATGCACTATACACATGTACAATGGTTGCTGTAGTGCCCTGTGCTTTTGCAGGCCTGATACTTCATGGAGGTAAGTTTTAAAGAGGGAGATTGTATTTGGAATTTTGTCAAATGGATGTTCCAAACATTAAGAATGGTTTTTTTATAGAAATTTTGTTTCCTGTATTTTTTGTTGTAGGCTGGTCAAGAATCATTCCGGTCAATCACACGGTCTTACTACAGAGGAGCAGCCGGTGCCCTGCTGGTATATGATATAACAAGGTATGCCATTGGCTGGATTTGAACATCTCCAAACATAACTGGCTAATAGGAGACATACTGTAACAAGGTGCCTCATTGGTTGGATTTTAATTTGACCAGACGGTACATTAAAAAGTCATGAAATATTTGTTTTTTCTTTTCTGCCAATCAGGCGAGACACATTTAACCACCTGACCACTTGGTTAGAAGACGCCCGTCAGCATTCCAGTTCGAATATGGTCATCATGCTTATCGGAAACAAAAGGTAGTACTCCAAGGATATTTTAATATTCAAACTGGGATTGTGTGGTATTATTTAATAACGAGTGATAACCATTCAGCTGCATGGGTTGTGTTTGGTGGCACAACTGTGCACAGAACTAGCTGTACAACTATTTACAAGCTTGCATTGGGTCTGTCTTGCTTACCAGTGACCTCGAGGCAAGACGCGACGTTAAGAAAGAGGAGGGGGAAGCCTTTGCAAGGGAGCACGGTCTGATTTTCATGGAGACATCAGCCAAGACGGCAGCCAACGTGGAAGAAGCTTTCATCAACACGGCCAAGGAGATCTACCAGAAGATACAGGAAGGCGTGTTTGATATCAACAATGAGGTCAGAGTTTGCCCTTTAACTTTTTCAGTGACTGGCCAGCAGGACCAGTTACATTTTCATTTAACTCGTCCGACAGCTTTTGCACTTGTTCATATTTCATACTATAGGGATGTTTTTCAACACTGAACTTGCCAACCGAATCACTTGGAGTGTATTTGACTGTTTGGGTGCTGAGTAGAAAACTGAAACACTCCTAATAAAGCTCTGTTTTCTTGGCAGTTTCCTTTTTGCAGTACCAACAAAACAGCATACACACATGTATTTTCTGTTGTTTGAGCACTTTGTATTTGTGTTTTTTTAATCTACCAGGCCAATGGCATCAAGCTAGGACCCCAGCACTCACCAACAAACCCCACGCTACCATCACAGGGGGGCGGTCAACAGGCCGGAGGGGGCTGCTGCTAAAAAAAAAGGTCTTCGCATTTCAAAACCAGGGAGGGTGGCTTTACAAGTAAGACGCTATCTATTCTATGTTTAGACTTCATGTGCAACAACCTGTGTAAGACTTAATAAAAAATAAAGGGAAAAAAAACAACAAAAAAAACCTGTAAAAATATCTAGCATATTCTTGTTCTGTATTCTGAACGCCCCGGGGGAGGAAAAGGGACAGGTTTGTTGAGTTGTGGACATCTTTTTCCTTCCATGAATGTTTTTTCATTCCACATGTTTTTGGGGGTTTTTTTTCAGTGAGAAAACTCATTTGTAATTTTGGAGTTCACATACATGTAATAATGCACCAACAAATTGTGACGTGATTGTGGATGAGATTGTACAAAGCCGAGCCGATCTCATTGCCTTCAAAAACTAATTGTGACATGTGCAGTTTTATGTGTGTAGTAAGTCTTTTCCCAATCCTTTAGATGGTATTTTAGACAAAATCCAATCGTTACAAATGCATAGGCAATCTTCTTAGCTAAAAAAAAACATAACGCAGAAATGGTTTGTTAACCCCAAATTGGAAATTGGTCAACCATACATAGTGTGGTTAACCGCACATAGTGTGGTCAACCGCATATGGTGTGGTTAACTAGCTACATGTAAATGTTAACTACATTTGTACTTACACAGTGCGTTTACTTTACAAAGAACTATAGACTCAAACCTGGGTTACCAAGCTTAGCTAACTGGTTAACTAGTTATAACAAAAACCTGGTTTACTCGTTTATAGTTATCTATGGTAAACTGGTGTTCTTTGACTTACAAACAGGCTTCCGTTCTACGGATGTATAAAGTTGACTCTAAGATATTGAAATACACAAAGTGCTACCGGATGGTCAATGCAATATACATGTATGTGACCCAAAAAGGATGCCAGGTTCACCCAGTGAAATGTTTTCATTTTCTTCCACGCGGTTTTCAATTACTAACTGGATATGACTGCAGTGACTTTCATAATGCGTACCAGTATAAAGTGTAACATCGAATGAGTACTTTTGCTGAGATTTTGTATCGACCAGTTGTGACAAAATTGTCCTATGGTGTAAATTTGATCCAAATTAAAAAGTACCGTACAATGTATTGTTTTCTTCCTTTTTAAGATTTGATAAAAAGAGAAAGGCTTGAAATACCATAGAAGAGGTCTGTTTTGTTAGTGTTGAGGATTTGTATTGAGAACCAAAAGGATAGAAAACTGTAACAAGAGATCATTTATCATTCAAAACACTTTCTTTGGCTATAACTGCCTACAGCTCTTGACGTAATGTCGTATCATATTTTATATAAGGCTAAATACAATGTAGTAAATCAAATATATTACTATTTCTTTCTAATCTTTTTTCAGCTTTGCTTCAACACGGTTTGTTAACCGTTCAATCGTTAAGTTTTTTCCCCCATGAAATGTTTTTTTCCTTCCATCATTTCACTGCTTTTACATGGACATGTTTTCCTCTAAATTGGAGAAGTTTTGTGTTCTTGTTTTTTTTTTATTTTAGTTATGTTACAGAATGATCAATTAGACAATGATTGAAAGAGCAATGTTATTACTTTGTGAATAATTTCCTTGAACGAGTAACTCACAAAATTACTGCATGGGATAAAATCCATTGAAAAACCTAATTATTGACATGAAATTTCCGTGTGAATAATATAAAAACACAACGGAATAAATAGCTCCTTGAAATGGATGTTGTAGATCCTTCATGTCACGATTTAAGACAAAAAATGTATATATATTAATATGCTTTGTGCACAGTAAATGTACATGTAACCGCTTTTTTGTGGCATGCGTCGAGTATTTGTTGTCATGTGATTACCTTGAGGTAACGGAATACCATTATTAGGGTACTAAATTTATCTTTAAAATACGCCTTACGTGAAGATTGCTGTCTACCGATTTCAGACATGTACTATTCAAATTTGTAAGAGGTAACTTATGACCCAGTTTCACGAGGAGGGGGGGGGGTGTTTAAAAGGCAGGGTTTACTTTTGGTAATTGTCAGAGACCAGTATCTTTACTTGGTGTGTCCCAACATTTTCAGCCCAATCGGTCATCGAAGTTGTAAGAAAATAATGAAAGAAAGAAAAAAAAACACCCTTGTTGCATAGAATTATGTGCTTTCAGATGCCTGAGATTGGATTCATGCCTGAAGCCTGTCTCAGATTCAAATTTTTGGGTGAAAAATAACCTCTTTCTCTATTAAACTACATTACTTCAAAGTGGGTGTTTCTAACAATATTTTATAATATCAACAGCTCCCCAGTGCTCTGTACCAAGTAATACTTTATGGACATTAATTTTTGGAGTAATTACCAATGGTAAACCCTCCATTTTATGAACTCCAACTGGGAAAAAAAATTCACTATGCCAAGGCATTAACAAAAATTTGGAGTGTCTTGTCGCGCGTAGAGCTGTATGCACATAATACGTAGATGATAGAAGTTACATTGTTATGTTTAATTTTGGAGAATGAGTTAAGCAATTGTGGGGGAGAAATCACTGGTGCCCAGTTTCACGGTGCTGCTCTCTGGCAGCGTTTCTTTTGCAGTTTATGCTCACCAGGGTTTAGTGCATGCGGTAGCTCTGTAAGTGGGACATTTATATTACTACTGTACTTCGAAAACACCCATGCCAACCAATATTCCTACCTAAACCCTCACTCCCTAGGGTGATGAAGGATCCTCCCTCTCTTTCAAAAGTCAAACACCCAAACTGTTGGACTCTGATTATGGAGGTATGCCTAATCCCATGTAAACCATGATCAGTCCAATATAATCAAACAAAGCATGCTGTTGGAGTGTGATGGGTCTGCGGTGGCCAACTTTACAAATATGAAAACTTAAGAATGACACTCTTCTGTTGTTGCTTAGATTTTCCCCGTCTTCAAACACCTTCCCCGATAACAAGTCTTAGAGCGACTCTTCAAAAATGTGTATCTTTATGTAGTAACCTGTGGTGAACTGACTGCATACAGTATTGTAGTCTTATTTATTATAACTTCATTTATTTTTATTTCTTAAATTTGTTTTATTAAATAATTAAGAGATTTATTATTCACTGTTGTTAATATTTGTGAATCGTGACTAACTTGAGAGTAGTTGTACCACCACATAGTTGATCTGTAAATTCCAAATACAGGGACTGGACACTATTTTGTAAAAATTTCTGCCAGTGCATTCATGTCGACTTTTTCATGGTCAAACGACATCAGAGAAGAAATTGTGTGAAAATTCAACTCATTTGATGAGTAAACATTTAGGTTTTTGTGTGAAAAAATATATATGATGTATTCAATTTGTTTGAGGTCCTTTCAATTGGGTAAATTCATCGTCGGCCGATGATGAATTTTGCCATTTTGCATTCACCCAAATGCCACTATATCGGATAAAGTAACTAGTATTCTCAGGGCATTTGGTACTGTGTTCATCTTTCGAGAATTTTAAGAAAAATTTCTGACAGTAAACAGATATTACAAATAGTGTACAGTTCCCTAAGGCTGTCACATAATTCAAATAAAATGCAAAATTTAACTCTTAGTTTGGAAGTTTCAAAAATACCTTTTTTGTTTTGTATTTTATTTGAAAGTTTAACCAGCTTTTGGAGGGTGCCGCTACAAGTTCCAAACCCATTAATTATAAATCTAATCTTGAGACGATGGCATGGGACTGTATGGGGATGTAGATGTGTGATTTATTTTGCAGTTGGTGTTGGTTGTTAGGGCAAACCGTCTTGCCACAAATGAGAAACAAACAAACAAAAAAATTAATAAAAACTGATGAAAATGTAAACAAGAAGAATGTGTGATGATTTTTTGTTTTGAAAGTTGTGACCACTGTCAGTCCAAGATAATATTACCCCTGTTTGTCTCTAAATGAAACGTATAGTTATGCCACTGTGATAACTGATAGTATGCAGGATTCATGTCAATGGTTAGAGGGGCATATTTACACAAACATATAAAAGCAGTCATAATTGGGCATGTTTGTAATCATATTTTTAATCCATTTTGATATACTTCAAGTCTCTGAAATGTACTGTATTTATTTATAAAACAAAACTCCATAAATGTTCAAACCATACTCTATTGACATCTCGGTGTCATATGTACAGTATCTACAATCAGTTCAGCTCAATATTTCTCACAAATCTGTGTCAATACTAAAATGCTGCAATATGGTTTATGCATTAACAATAAATAATTCAGAAACAATTTTGAACAAAGAAAAATTTATTCGAGCAGGACTTGAACCTGCGACTGAGCTATCTAGCCCTAATGTTGGCGGACTCCTTATTTTGTCAACGTCTTTGTTCTGGGGCGCCAGTCAGAAGCTGTTCAACCTGTAACTGCCGTATAGCCAGGGATCACACCCAAGTTTATAATACAATCTGGGAAGCGGCAGCAGAGGGATCACCTTAAGGGGATGCAATTTTGTATTTCAATATTAAATAATTACCACTCTGTGGATACCAATATCTCCTTTTGTGTAGTAATTACCTCACTGTGCATCTGCTACACACCCAAAGTTTTCGCTACTTCCGGCACCATTACATGTATGTCCATTTAATTAACAAAAAATATATATTATCACCCAATTCATTGTTCAACATCATTTCTTACAACAGAAAACGCTTGTCGTATTGCTGGCTGGCATAGTTTATCTATCATTCAAAACCACAGTGGATGATGAATGGTCAGACAGTAGGAGGGTTGACTGTGTACATGTACATGTACATGCATTCCACATATCATATTGCAGGCTGCATAGTTTATCAATCAAAACCTCAGAGGATGAATGGTTAGACATGTTAGATAGTAGGAGGGTTGACTGTGTACTGTGTAGATGCATAAACACAATATTATATTACAGGTTGGCATAGTTTATCATTCAAAACCACAGTGGATAATATTGTATGGTCGGACAGTAGGGGGGTTAACTACCGGTATGTGGATGCATTCACCACATGATATCTTATTGCAGGCTGATATACAAACCACAGTGGATGTCGATTGATCAGAAATAGTGCCCAGGGTGTCACCCCCCCCCCCCCCTTCACAATGGATCTTGGCAAGTAGGTGGGGTGGGGTTACAAGAAAATCCAAAACAAACAGTTCCAAAAACAAACCAAAATACTGTCTTTTGAAGAGCTGGTGGCCTTTCAGAATGTTAAGATAAGGTGTGAGTGAAAAGCTCACTTGGTGTCAAGTGTACAATTTTCTGCCTAATAAGTTGCAATGTTTACAAAAATCACTGTAGTATCTATTTTTGTTTTTGTGGTACGCAGTGAGAGTGTAGTATACACATGGTGAACTGAATGCATATGGCCAAGGCTGAATTGCTGGCTTCAGATTCAGCTAAGGCTGGATTGATGAAACTCTATGGCTGCAGCCGTAGCGGAAGTTGCTGGATTCAGATGCGGCCTGTAATACTTTTGCGACAAGGAACCAGACTAGGTCTGGTCCAAGGTAACCCAGCATCAACCACTGAAGCAGTAATTTTTCTTTCTATCACATGGGATTTTGAAGAAAAAAAAACCCCAAAACACCCCTAAACCAAAAACATTTACTTTATTCAAAGTGCTTTTAAAGGGTTTAGTTTTAAGTCAGTCGGAATTATTATAGTCTTCCAAAACAAAGGGTTTAGTTTTAAGTCAGTCGGAATTATTATAGTCTTCCAAAAAGCAATGATTTTCTTGGATGGTATGTCAAGAGTAATTTGGTGACAAATAAATCTGACACAAGGATCCAAAATCAAGGAGGTATGTTGATATGATGACATTTTAAACTTAAAGTAAAAGATTTTAGGAAACAGTATCCTCAGCACTACAGAGGTAGATCAAAGGATCATGTCTGGGGAAAAAACAGCAGCTGTTTTTTTCTTTCAGTCACCAGGCAAACACCAAAAGGTCTGAGTTCTGAAATTTTTCATTCCTATATTATACTGGCATACTTTTTTTTAACAAGACATAATAAACACATTGTTGGTGTTGTTTTATGTAAAAGCACACAATCTTTTTACCCCATGGAAAAAAAATACCCCCAGATGAAAGAAACCCTTGAGTACCTCAAGTGTCTAATACACGTCCCCCTCCCCAATCCAACTCAAAGCAAAAAAAACCAAAAACAAACAAACAACCAACCAACCAACCCAACAAAAATAAACAAACAAGATTGAAATGATCACAAATGAACTGTTCCTGTCAATAACTCCAACCCAAGTACATGTAATGATTGAATTCAAAAGAAAAAAGTCTTTATCATATATTTATAAAACAAAGGTAATACAGCAGTAGGGTTACTGTGTTAAGTGGCACAATTTTGATGCTCCAACTTGAAGGAAGCTTGAAACCAAGAACAAATATCTTTAAATTTCGCCTTAACTCTCGTAAGAAACACCTTTAAATCCCTCAAAGTACAAAGTACACACACCCTGCATAAAGCCAAATTAATTCCTTAAAATCACTGCATATTTTTCCTGTATTATTTCTTTAACAGTTAGACTGTACAAATAAATAAGTATGACCCTTTTTCTCTCGATACCTACTCTTAATTTGGCATCAACAGTGACACAAATAAATAGCTCAAATAGAAAAATTTCATTTACTGTCAAATTCATATGCAAATTTTTATATTATTTTCTCAAGGGGCAAAATTTGATAACTCTTCAGTAAATTGGGGGCATGCAACAGTCATATGAAATCACCCTATTTTTTTGTTTTAACAGGAAAAAAAGTATATGACTGTTTGCTGTGTCGGCTATAATGCATCACTGTAATGGTATTTCTAATTATTTGGCAATGCCGTTAATTGGTAACAAGTTGAATTAACCATCTGTGGCGGGAACAGTACCCTCTCAAAGTACTAGTCAACATTCTCACTAAACATTGATGATAAGTGACGGACCCCATTGGCCTGAAATTTCATTTCTACTGAGCCAAGGCCTCTTTTCCCAAGTAAAGGAAACTTCCGTGGGCAATTCAGAATGCACTATTGTGAGAACCTTGGAAACGGAGACAATATCAGGTGATCTCAACACCTGTTTTGATTGGACCAGAGAGTCAGACGTTTTGTAGATGCTTGTGCCTGCTTCTCAGAGCCGGGTTAACTTTCCTCCTGGTTGAATCTTTATTCCAAGTCACTGTCTCTCGCTGATTCCTCTTCATCCTGCTCCTCCTCTTCTGCCTCCATCTCTTCCATCTCATCAACACCTGCCTGAATCTCCTCCCCTTGTTGTGGGTCGGAGGCTGGGGTCAGAGTAACCCCTGCCCCATTGACATTGGAAATGTCTGTGGGAACCGACGTTGGTACAAGCCCCTGGGTTGCCAGGAATGGTGAGTAGTACATCCCTGCTGTACTGGGGAGCAAGAAAGGGGAAATCCCTGCTAGGGAGGCTGGTGTGGACATGGCTATAACGGGCTGATCGGCAGACAGGATCTTACGCGGCGCAATGTTCTTTCGTTTCCTTGATTTGTCCTTGGCGTGTCCCTTTGGATTTCCCGGTTGCAACCCGGCCAGGCTCGCTATGGGTGCCACGCCTATTGGAAGGGTCCCCAACCCCAGGGTTGGGTAACCGGACAGGGCGAGGCCCCCAAGCGTGCCCGTGCCAATCTGCATGGACACTTTGTTGCTGAGGTCGGTGGAAGTTGCAAGGTGGTTCGGAGAGAACGGTTGGGTGGACTGTGTGGGGAGTACTGCAGTGTAGACAGCAGGTTGGATCGGTGGGGAGGTTGTCTTAGTCGCTGGGGACATGATGCGATCGTACTGATCAGCTGGAAGGTAACCCTGCAGAATGAGATTAAGGACAGACAACAAGATGAGATCAACATAAAAGATGAGGAAATCCTAAGCCTATCAACCAATAATCCCTTAGCATTTTAATGTCGGTACTTTTACTTGTTAATTGAATTATTTAGAATCACTTGTGGACTTCACCAAGCGTTGTTTGTTCAGTATAACAGTACCCAATACATCAGTGGTAGTAACTAAGGTTAAATGAAATTCAGTAAATAATATTATACAATGTTCGGACTTTGTATTGGTAGGGGTGATTAAATCTGCCCTATTTGTCTTGGTTAGAACACACCACGTTCCCTTAAAAACAAACTTTATAAAAGATACAAGTTGTGGCCCAAATTTTATAAAAAAGTGAAAGAAATCGGCTTTGACTGCAGGCAATGTTGCTCGAACTTGTATTAAATTATTTAACAGCTTAAAAAGCATGGAATTACACACATCTAATACAGGGCACCACTGGGTTGATGGAATGACACAGGAGTGAATAAAAGCCAAAAACAAGTTCTAGCCATCACAACAATCAACCTCTACTTTGACCAGTTCTCAAAGCTAAGCGACATTTTCAGTTTCTAAGCCGTCACAAGAACCAACCTTGACTTTGACCACCTCGGCCCACTCCGATGCCACGTAGTAGCCTGGGTGTTTATGCAACCAGTCCGCTAGATTCTTCAGCATTGGTACCAGCTTGGCAGACAGCTTACGGCCGGACTCCTTCTCTACAATCCCGACCCTCTCCTCCCCGGTCACCCTAGTCAGGTCCAGCTTGGCCGGATTCCTGAGGCGTCTACGCTTGGGCTTGGCGTCTGCTACATTACCCTGGTGATCCTCCTGGGAATCCTATACAACAAAAACAAAGACAAAACTCATTTTGGATAAAAGTGTCTCACTTTACAATTAAATATAGATACATTATTTAGTTTGAGTAATTTTCTTCCGAATTTTTAAATTAGTTGAAAAGTGCAAGTAAAAACAAAACAAAAAACCAAAAAACAAACAAAATTGAAAACCTAAATTGAATAATACAGATACAAGTAAAGAAAGCAAGGGCCTCACCTCTGAGGCTGTTGGATTTCCAGCAGAATTTTGCCGAGCAGCAAGAGCTGAATGAGAATGACCCTGAATCATGAAGTCAGTGTTGGCAGCGAGCCACATCATCAGGTCCTTCTTCAGCGGTGCAGTCGGTCCGGACAGCTTCTCACCTGTCTTGCGGTTGATGACTGGCACGTGGTCGTCTGTAGGAACATCAAAAAGGGGAGCATTGAAAACTTGGCTCAGGGCAGTCTCAATAGTAGACTTGCAACATCAAACTTTCATAAAGCTGTTAAGCAGAAAATTCTGCTGCGCAGATTTCTATACTTAGCAAGTAATGAGTGAGGTACCAGTGGTAACAATATAAACTTTATGGAATGTTGGCCCAATTCTGCTAACCAAGATTGTTCTGTGCTTAGTAGGTTTTTGTGCATACAGGCGTTATGATATTGGGCCCAGATCACTGAGACTGAAGAGTATACAAAATCATAGAAAATTAGTATTCATAAAGAAATATGTCAGAACTTACCATCTTTAAAGTTGGCTAGATTCAAATGGCGTGCTTTCCTCTTCTTTTTTACAGTATTTGTTTGTGTTTGTTCACCCTGGTGAAGTAAAACATGAACAATATTTTGATATATCGTAAACAAAATCGGTCTCACAACAAGTTATGATTTATAACTTCCTACAGTGAGTGTTAGCCCCACATTAGAAAGCAACAGTTTCATGTAAGCCTAATCTGATATTAATGAGCTAGTGGTTAAAAAACAATTCAATTACAATAAAGTGTAATTTCAATCCAATAGCGGGTGCTCTAATTTGGGGGAAAAAATCCACAAATCCACATGGGCTTGTGGCTAAAAATGTTTACTGACCCAAAATCATGTTTACATGACCAGAATATAAAAAAAAACTTCTAACACAGCTTAACATGTATTTAACTGTTTTTATTTGAACAAACATTAAAGCATGTAAGAGACATTTATCTGTAACATAATATTTATTGTCTTTATGAGTATTAAGTATACTTCATTACTAAATAGAATTTAAAAGTACTTTATCAGACTTAAAGCCCAAAGACTCAAACAGGGCGAGATTGTTTAATAATCGGAAAATAGACTTAAGTATGAAGAACATCATGCCTGTAAAATTAAGGCTTTGACGAAGGATTCTTGCAATCACAATGCATCAGGTCTGGACTCTAATCTTTGAGAGAGCAAGGTCATTTTTATTCTGCAAAGGGCACTTCTATCGGGAAAGTTTTGAAGGCGCACCAAGGCCAAAACCAGGGGCAACAGAGGCCATGGCCCCCGTGTAATTCCAGGCCTGATTTGTTCAGATTGATTAAACACCATACTGATTGGAACAGACAGGCAACTTTGCAACTGCAAAAAAGAGAAAATGGCCATTCAAATGTAGCACATTTCAGTTTTCAATTGCACTATTTTCATAGGAAAACAGAGGAAATCAGCTGGTTAGATTATTATTACTTTATTAACACATATTCAATAAAATTACACACAAAACATAAAATAGATTTGGAGAAGGCTAGACAGAGGAGGAAAGTAGAAAATGTTCTTATTACCAAAAGGTTTAGGCTCCCCCCCCCAAATTTTTTTTGTTTAAGTTCAAACAGGCAACATTCACGAGAAAATTGCAAAGATATCAATAAATACAAAACTTTGAGTTGTATGGGTTTAACAAGGAGACAACTGTTGACTGCAGATATAAATGTACATGCTTGTTGCAAGGTTCATAATAAATGACTTTTCCAGTGATGAAGCAAACAGGAACAATCAGTTTTATTGAGAGACAATCTACATAACCAGATAACACCAGTCATGCCAGTTGGCAAAGTCATCTGTACAAACACAACCAACCATACTTAAAATACTGTATTTTTCCTTTTAGAAAGGAAGGGGGGGTACAGAGCTTCCAACATTTGCATCTTGCAATCAGGGAGATTTTGTACAACAATCAGGGAAATATTTAGAATAACATTCAACACAATAAGACAAAAAGTTTCCATAATCAGAGGGAGATTTTCAAATTTGTTCATCATAACATGGAACAGATTGGTTAACTTATACCAGAATCAGGGAGAGTTGGCAGCTTTGGGGTTGCAACATTAATTTCACATGATCACTGAGCCAAAGCAAATGAGAATGCTAAAGTAATGTCTTCACAGACATCCCTACCTCTCCTCTCATTGATGCTGCCATCCCGTGCACTGTCTTCAACTTGACCTTCAGATAGGCTTTCTTCTTCTTCCTCCTCATCTCTTCCATGGAGGGTCTCCTGGTGGGGTCTAGAGGCCTGCTGTGGCCCCCAGGCCGGCCCTCAGCGCCACCGTCCGGTTGCATGTCCGGGTCATGGACGTGGTAGCGGGACGAGCCTTGGGAGAGGTCCAGGGGTGATTCCAAGCTGGATTTCATGGGGCTGCCACCCTTGCCCGACATGGAAGGGTGATGTGGGTCTGTGTGGGACACAATGTAGTAAAAAAGGTTGCAGTTTCAATTAACTCTCCTACTCTCTGAAATTTAACATCATCCACTGTGGTTTTGAATGACCGATAAACTATTCCAGCCAGCAATATATGACATGATATCATGGTGAATGCATCTACACAGTAAACACATGTACACAGTTAGCTCTGTGAACAGTTGTGCCACTGGGGCACAAACTGTACATTTGAATGGTTTGCTGAAAAATACTACCAGGAGTAGCAGAGATACAGTATCTTTATTTGGACAATAAATACACACCAATTCCACAACCATTATTTTACAACAAAAAGACATATAAATCAAATGGCAAATCAGCAAGATAAATCAAAGAGAAGAAGTAAAAAACCTGGTAATTATTCAACAGCTAGTAACAAATTCAATGAAATAGAAGGGAGAAAGATTACAAGTTGAAAAATAGAAAGCAAATGAAAAAACTGGAAAGAAATCTTGTTTCAAATATTAAAAATGATGATTCACATTACAATTTCAAGTCATAAAAACATTTCCATTATTATGACTCAAATATACATCATAATATCAAATCAATTCAATTCAATTCAATTCAATACAATACAATCCAAAGTCACATTTATTTCCATACGAAATGAAAAAGTACACCAAACAAAAATACATCAGGAGGGAAATGGAATTATCAGCAAGATGTCGGAAGCCAAAACAATGTTGGTACAGAGGCATCTTCTAGAAGCCTAGGCTTGGATAGACTCCATACAGAACATTGAATAATCAACAAGAATATATGGACAGTTAGATCAAGACAGAACCTAAGTATGAAAACTAAGCAGACAAGCTAGAAGTTTAATGTTTCTAATCAGTGAAATTTAGGGAGAAACAAGAGTTCAATCAGAGGTAAACCCAGATAACCCAGGAAACCTTAAAAAAAACAAAAAAAACAAAAAAAACAAGCTGAACCTCGAGTGACCACCCTTTTAATGTTGCATTCCTCCCTTATTCGCATTTATGGAAAAGCAACATTTCCCAGTATTTACCTTTCTCCCCGCCAAGATCCACTTTCCGTTTCCTCTTGCGCCTTCTCTGGTGGACCAGGGCCAGCAAGCCATCAGCCATACCCGCATAGTTATGCTCAGGGGGTACGACATTAGGATCCCACAGGGCTTCAGCCCCGCCTGGATGGGCGTAATCCTTGTGGTCCGAGTCATAGGGGTGCTTGAGGAGGGCGGCCTGCTGGGCGTGGTGATTCTGGCGGCGGCCCGGCCAGCAGTTCTTTAGCACGCAGTGGCAAATGTTCTCCAGTCGATGGACAATAACTCGATCCTGGGATTTAATGGAAAGGAATTAGATTAAGTTTAAACAAAATGTTATCAGTATCTGTATTGAAAAACTGTCAAACAATTTGAACCAAAGATGGCAAAGACCCTAAAGAAAAATCTGCGCCTTTTTTTTGTTCCTTTGTCACTACAAACACATTAATGATTCAACCAGTAGACCCCTTGCCATTGCTTTACTTAGGTCAAATAATGGAAACGTTGCATACATATCAGTGCAGTGAAAACTTTCGGCCAAGAATTGGTCTTCGTTTGACCTCAGCCACGGCGCTGTTTGAGCTTGATGTCATATGCAAGAGGTCTATACACTTTCTTGAATATGGCACGAGCTGAAGCTGGGCCCTCACTGAGGCCAAAATCAAGCACAGTACCGAGAGGCACTTCATGCACTTGTGCTTTGCCAATAGATGTTCACAACATGCACCGTTTACCTTGTTTGACCTCAGCTAGGGTGGCGCATGTCAGAGGTCAACATGATACAATAAAGTAACCTTGGATAAAAGTAAAACAAAAGCCAAGCCTACCTTAGGCCACTTCATAAGAAATGCATAAGTCATATTGGTAGCTACTGATGATGAAACGGGAAACTCGGATGCCTCGCCATGGCAGGACTCTTCCGCAGCCGCATGATGCATTGGACTAGCACAATCCATATCCTCTTCCTCTTTGACATCCAAGGGCTGACTGCTGCGTCGGAGACTAGTTCTTTCCTGCTCACAGCTCGAGTCGAGAACGTTTCTGGACGGTGCAGAGTCTGCTTCATCTGGTGCATAGTCTGCTTCATCTTTCACACTGGCTAATACACCCTGGGCGCAGTCTGGTTCCTCTACTGTTCCACTGCCCGGTTGGTCTTCCTGATCTAGCATAGTACTGCCGTCTCCATTGTCCTGTGACTCTTCTGCATTTTCCTCCTGAGCCACCAAATTCAAACCTTCTTGTGAGTCGCCCATAGTCATCGATGGACTCTCCTTGAAGCTCCTTTCCTGAGATAAATATTCATTTCCGCTGTCCTCAATCCCGGATTCATCAGACTCCAGCTGCTTCCCGTCCCCAGCAGCCTCGGCGTTTCCGCCCAATTTATCCTGTGAACTGGACACACTCTCCGAATCATTCAAACCCCCCACATCCTGCCTCTCCTCACTAGTTCTTAACTCATCATCCTCCGGTCGAGGTGTCGTACTCTTAGTTCTTTCCCCTTCTTGGGAGGAGGGTAAGGGTCCCGCGGGGACCTTTACAGGTGGAGGGAGGGGGACGGGTACGGGTACCATGAGTGGGTACTTCTCCTTGAGATCTTTGAAAGACAGGTCAGGGTCTACGAGCATCTGCTGCTGAGACTCCATACGGTTGATTCCATATCTGTGAACAATCAGAGAGTGTTTATGAACTCGGTGGAAAGTAAACCCCCAAGACCCTTGACATTTTAGCTGAGAACCTCCCTATGTAGAAATAAATCCTTCGGAGGCTCGACTGTGGTTTAACATTTTACATATCTGCAACATCGCAAACCTCACCCCATGCCTACCTCCCTGCACTCACCCCAACTGAAATAGGTCCCCTTCCCTCGGCAATGGTGCCTTTGTGTCAAAGTTTACAGAGAAAGTTACAAAAGTGATCTTTACCAGATGGAATTACAGTGCCCATATCACAAAGATTAAGGACTACAGAAACTGTAGAACTGAATCTGTCCAACTCTGACCATACGTCAGGGAAGGCTTTTGAGGTTTGGGATAAGTGAGATATTACAGCAGCCATCTCAAGGGGTAACAATCCAGAAATGCTCATTTTGTATTCACATACCTGGCAACACCAATGAGCAGATCCCGGTCATGAACTCCGACCTCCCACCAATCGGGTAGCTCCAGGCTCTTCCTGCAGTGGCGCATGCGTATCTCCATCTCTGGATGAGGGCAGGCTTCGTTGCGTACCTTGAGGAGGAGGTCAATGCGGTGAAGTACCTTGTTGGCTCGCTCCTCTGAGATTTCTTCGATGGTGAAGTCTGGAGGGGGCATTGAGTCTGGGGTTTCCCAAATAAACCAAGATGCAGGCGGAGGGGTGGTGGGGAACATAAAAAGGGGTGGTTTTTAATTATCAACTTGGAACTTAGAGCATGATGAGTAAAGGTGTGTGGGAATATCAGGGCATACTGAATGCCATCAACAGGAACAAAAAAAATAGAAAAGATGCAAAAACTGTTAAAAAACCCACCAAGAATGCTGCGTACTTTACTAGTTTTAACCCCAAACCGTCGATGTTAAGGACTGTATACTTAGTGCTTCCCCCCCCCCCCCCCCCCCCCCCCCCCCCCCCGACTCCTGTGGGGGAAAAAGCCACAGGCATACTACTCGGGTAGGAAATAATTGGGAACATTTGTTTTAAAGAAAATTGACTCACCAAAATCCTGAGGGATCTCTTCTTCTCTCTTACATTTCCTGAGACACATTGCTCTGAAGTGTTGATAGTACTCCAGCAGCCGGTGGTCGTACTTCCGTTCCAGCTTGGCCACCTTGCGGAAGTTGGACCAGTCGTATTTACCCGTCACTGGGTCCTGTTCCACCCCGAACGTGGCCAGGACACGATAGAAATCGGCTTCCTCGCGCCGCGACCATCTGCAAATGCATCAACAAATGGGGAGAATTAAAGACAGTCATGTAGCAAGACCAGGTGGCTATAAAATGAACGGCCCTTTGGTGTCAAGTGTTGTTCTAATGATAATACAGGAATTAATATTTCAAACCAAAACATTCACTGCATTAAAAAAACCTATTAAGTACGAATCAAATAAAAAAATACTATATAGCAAGTGATTTGAAAAACCTCATCTAAATTCATACATCCAAACCATGAGGGTAATAATAATAATTGTATTTATTGATTAATAATGATTAATAATAATTTCATTTAAATTTAAAGACGGTTTTCAACAGTTGACCATGAGGCAATTTACAGGCAACCAGTTCAGGACAATTTCAAAGAAGAAATGACATTCATAATTTGAATATTAAAGTAAAGTAAGACACTGGCACTTCTTGATTTAGTACAAGCGCAAATCACTCTCAGAAAAACTCTTTGACAGTGACGCCTGAATTTTATAAAAAGAAAAATGGGTCGCCTGATGAGGCCAAGTAACATTAATCAGTTAAAAAAAGTGCTGAGGTTGAACGCAACTCACTTCTGTGCATTCTCTTGTTTCTTCAGCTGTCTCTGTCTCAACTGCTCTTCAAATCTAACTTGCTTCACCATCTCACGCTGTCAAGGAAAGCACATCAAAAATAACATTCACTAATTTGATGTATGGATATTTCATAGACATTAAGCCTGTGCGTTTCTGAAATGATCGGTTGACACATGCAATCGTCTGAGCATGCGCAGGCACGTTTAGTCTTCGTCCATGGCCTTTGTAATTGTCTTTTGTATGCAATCTCGTAATGCGCTAGTATATTTCGCAAACAGAGGGAGTATGCTCTCATGCTATTGCATTGTTCTAAAAACGCCCTCTAGCATTCAATGTTTCTTGCCTTTATTGTAGCACACAAAGTAATAACATAAGGAAGGCTACAAGACTGTAAATTGGAAACGGTGTGACTGCTTGTGTGTTGCACGGATTGTGCGTTATGTACATTGTGATGCAATGTGGGCTGCATTTCATGACGCTATCGAGTGAATTTTGTAATGGTTATCCGAACTGTAAAAATGAAAATGTGTGTCCAGACGACCGGTCAGTTAAACGGTGTAACAGGCACAGGTTTAATATACGTCAATCAAAAGCAGGCAATACAATGAGGTGGATTCTGAAAGGTTTGCAGTAGAAATGGGTAAAAAGAAATAGTGACTGAATGCAGGTAATTCTTCCAGGATTGAGTTGACCTACCCGCGCTCTCTTGGCTTGTTTCTGCTGTTGTCTCTTATGGTTCCTCTGGTATGCGGCTACAAGTCGTCTCAGTCGGGTGTTCACATCGGGTGCTAGAGGGAATGGCAGCTTGCCGGGTATAACTGCCAAGAAATATATAAAGAATGAGTCGTGACCAGAGGAATGAAACATAAACAATGCTTGGCTCAGCAGTCATCTGGGTCTGCTGTGGCATGCCCTCTATGTCAGCTGTAGACACAGTATCAATACCGTGTGACATGCCTATAAGGCAAAGTTAACCAGATCAACCAGTGAGAGAGCTGAACTTTGCATTACAGCTAAAATGGCAGCGTAGACAAATTTTCCCTGAAAGCAGATTCGCACAGACAATTTTACACACATCACTCGGGTTCCTTCTTTTTTTTTTTTTAAGATCACAGCATCATGGATCTAAGACATCATAACAGTGTTTCGGCTTTCAGCAAGACACATGGTATAAACCCTGCAAGTCTTGCACATATTATTAGAATATTTTGGGGACCACTTTGGTCCCATGCACCGAGTGAAAGAAACAAACTCGCCCGCTTTAGCGAGTCCCAATGTTCGAATATGTGCAGGACTTGCAGTCTACACCGGGAGGGTGTAAATTCAACTGTATCCTTTCATCTAACATACTGATGTGAGAATAATTTAATTGACTTCAAGCAAAGAGAAAATAACTAACAGCTCTATCATTTATCTATTTCCAACTCGTTTATCTTCTCTGCAAGGCATGTCCAAATTAGCGGCTACAGCTACAGCTACAGCTAAGGCTAGATTTCCTTGTCATCATACGTTGAAGTATAGGACGTCCTTAACAACAGTCCTAGCTGTAGCTGTTGCCGTCAATTTGGACATGGCCCAACCATCCCAAAGATTATTGGAATATTGCATAGGTTCCTACCAGGCATGGTTGTTGGTTCTGCCTCTGTCTTGAGTTTCAGAGGAGCAGGTGAAGATGTCCGGATACTTGAAGGTGACAAAGACCCTTCCTGTAAACCAATGGAAACACAAGACGTCACAAACGTAACCCTGTGAGTGCACAGTTCTGTGGAAAGCAGTGCCATGAAATTGGGCCCTGATCACATAACAATTTGGCTTGCCAGAATAGGGTTACCAGCCAAATCCCCATTTGGCATACCACCTGGGACTGGTACCCTGCTTATTTTTGCTCAGCATAAATTTGTCCAGCAATATCTTCTGCTTTTAAAGCAGCTCTATGAAGTTGAGGTCCCGATTGACTCTTGATCAGAATTGCAGAACATTTTCATCAGCGTTGTTATACACTCAGCCGGTTAGTGTGTTTGTTTGTTCATCATCATATCAAGAGCCAGGCTGATAAGTGTATCAGGCCATGTCCCATTGTCAGCAGGTAAGGGTATGGCTTTGGCTAGATTTCCACGTCATCATGCGTGGAAGTAGAGGTGCTTAGCAACACCCTTAGCAACAGTCATAGCCATAGCCATAGCCATAGCCACCAATTCGCATAAGGCCTCAATCTTTACGGTGCTGTCCATCATCTATGTCATGTTCCCCCTTGTGAAAATCAATGAGGCAGTCAGGGTGTGTACAGTAGTTGTGTGTTCAGTGAGGCATAGTCAGGGTGGGTACAACAGTTGTGATTTCATATTCACTACCTTATGGAGATCGAGCACAAAACACAAAAGGGAACACAAAGGTCTCCAAAGGGAAATTCTAAAGACCGGGGTGCTCCACAAGGAATTTTGTTTAAAAAGTCTAAACTACAGAGACAAAGGAAAAAATGAAAGATGTCTCCACAGGGAATGTTATCAATTGCATTGGTGTGTTGTGTATTTTAGTATGACTCTGTGAGGGTGTGTACAAACCTCCAGGTAGTCCTTGAGATCCTTAATGTTGGGCTTCATGTCCAGATCAGCACTCTCCCCCTTCAGCTCAGTCTCCATCGATTCTACATCCAGTTGACTGTATGGAGAAATACACAATGAACCTGGTAAGCAAGAACGGTCAGCTATTTGACCTCACTATCAGGGTCAGCCATTTAACTTCACTACTAGGGTCGCTATGAGGCTGTGTGGTTTGGGGTGTGATCAGATTGATTAATGAGAAGGATTTCAACTCATCGGGCTCCAGCGTGGCGTCGTAATGATGCCAAGTGAGCCCTCAGTATTAGCATGACGTATCTCATCATTTCACACACCATCCCTCACTAGTCCACAGCATAATTGACATGCCCACAAAACCAAAGCACCACATTTTCGTGGAGGCATTGCAAATTAAAGGCTCTAAAAACAAATTGTGGTATTGGTTTTATATTTCTAGCGCGTTTTATATTTCTTCCTAACGAAATATCTGCCTCAAGGACGTGGCTTCAGGCAATCTTTTTGAAACACACAAGAGGGGTCTCAACAAATGAGGGCATCATTACCTGTCGTCGTTGTCTCCATTCTCCCGAGCAATCTCTCGTTTATCAGGGGCTCCACACCTGCCCAGGAAGCAAAGGGTAGAGTCAGCCCGCATGGCTGCATATCTCTCATAACCTGTGATGATTAAACAGTATATACATATTATCACAAACTTATTCCATCTATTAACAACAAAGTTTCACACAAAATAACAAGGGCCTCTTTTCCCCCCCCCTAAACATTTCTGTAGGCCACCCACTGTCCACCATGAGATGGACCTCTTCTTACATTGAACAATTCCTAATTTTTGCTGAAATCCCCGCCCCCCCTGTGATAAATTAGCATTAAAAAAAAGAGAAAGTTCTTAACTGGTCCTTTCTTCTGATCAGAATTGCAGAACAATGCATCAATGAGTGAAACACACTCAGACAGTTAGTGTGTTTGTTGTCTGATCATCACATCAAGAGAAAGGAGTAGATAATTAAAAAATTGAATAATTTAAGCTAACTCTTTCCAGACTGTTCTATATACTCATCACCACACAAAGGCATCCCGTATACATTTTTGAAGGATCGTGGACTAAAATGCCAGCCAAGATCAGAGCTAAACAACATCACTTGAAACGTTTTAAAAGGAAATTGAAAACAATCTTGTTTGCGACTACCTTACATTGAACTGTACGATACGGCACTCATTTGTACTTGTAAAGTTTGTCTTGTACATTTCCTTTTGCGCCTCAGAATGGAGCATCTAGATATTATTATTAAGGATTGTGGACGCTTTGATGACAGTCAGTTAGTAAGGAGTGCAATTATTTTCTCAGTATGTTCTGAGCATCTTCAGGAGTAACTCAGGCTCTGCTGGTGCATTTTGCATCACCCACATCTGCCTGAATACAGGATTCCTCGTATGACACAACAGTACTTTGATGTTAAACTGACCGTGTTTAAAGACACCAACTAGGAGGGATCGATCTGCATCCTCATCCCACCAGCCGATTGGAGGATCACCCTCGGGCAACACCATCGACAAGGGCAACTCACTAAAACACAATGATAAATACACACACAAAAAGTAATCAATCAACCAATCAATCCATCAGAAAAAAAAAAACTTTCTATTTAATGGGACAATGTCGTCCTGATCAAAGCAGGCCTGTGGCTGTACATGGCATTATAACCTCTCAACCGGTTCCTGTAAGCATGCTCATGATCTCCTTAGATTTCAAATGGGAGGGCTCGAGTGTGCAGTAACCGGGCAAGAGTTCATAAATTGACCCTTCCCATGAAATATGTAAATTGCACATCGCGTGTGCGCACTAACTAACATTGGTTGGCAAATTGATAGGACATCACGCCTTTTTGTACTGGGCCGATGGTGGCTTGCTTAGCGATACTTGTTGAGCGAAGCTTTTTGCAAGGAGCTTCATGAATCGGGCCAACGGGTTGAAGACAACAAAAGGAACATTCAAGTAAACGTACCTTGCCTCAATACCGTCTGCTATCCTCTCCATCATGTCACCTATGACCTCTTGCTTCAAGTAGTACAGTAATCTCACACGCAGCAGCACCCTGCAAGAAATCAACAAGGTGACTAATTAAAAAGATGGGTACACCGAAAGCTAACCCCAAACTCCAGGCCTGGAATAACATGGAAGCCACGACGGTTGTTGTCCTGGTCTAGGCCTTGATGCCCCTTCAAAAGTATCCCATAGATTTCCTTTAAGATTTTTTCACTAGAAGTGCCCTTTACAAAATGAAAATGGCCTTGCCCTCCCGAAGATTGTAATTCCAGGCCAGCAACTTCTTATATTGATTTGCTAAGATCCTCCACCACCCTTAACAAAACCCAACACCACGTGGTATCACCTCAACACCCAAACTGTTGGTGGTATGTCTGATCTCATGTAAACGTATTACCAGCTAACTAGTGCAGTCCTCAGTGTAACCGAATCAAACAAACGTGCAGTTGGATTTTGAAGAGGTAGGGGGTAATTTACTGCGAAGTATTTTCATCACTGACAAAAAAGAAATCCATTTACACGGTAGATGGTTTTGACTTGCTCTTGATCAGAATTGCAGAACTTTTTCATCAGCGAGTTGGTATACACTCAGCCGGTTAGTGTGTTTGTTTGGTTTATCATCACTTCAAGAGATACAGACGAGACTACAGAAGGGTTTGGGAAAACGAAAACTTTGAGGGTTGCTCCGAGAACATGAGTATCGTGTCCCAGAAACTTACAGGGAGCTATATGCACTTTATTAGGGAGCATCTTAAAAGTCTTAGGACTTATTTCCCAGACAACACCCCAAATCAGAACCTGACATACTTGTTACAATGTCTCTTGAGGTGGTTCTTGTACCCTTGATCCGTGAGCAGGGTCTCGGGGTCCTGGTCCCTGGCGTTGAAGTCATACTCCAAGATAGCTGGAACCACGTCCTCCTCCTTCTTGGGTTTCTTGGACTTGCGGCCACGAGGAACCGGGGCAGACAGACCTTCAGAGAGAAAACAAATTTTCGCAATAATATACATATATTTTAATTCAACATCAGGTCTTGACTTTGTGCTGCTGCTTACGTCGGAACCATTGCATCACTCCACAAATGAAAAAGTTCCTCTGGAAGCCAGACACTTTTAAAACTAGGTGAGCTTTCCTAACCCTATTTCAATAAATGTTTTCAGTCCTGTTGCAAGCAATGCTTTAAAACAATTCTTGCCAGATATGATTGATTTTTTTTCTTCTCTTGATCAGAATTGCAGAACATTTTCAACAGCGAGTGTTACACTCTCAGCCAGTTAGTGTGTTTGTCGGTTTATCATCACTTCAAGAGACATGAAATATTGGGTTCCCTCCTACTTTTCAAAAATTTGTCAGCAAGTTTATCAAACATACATAACAATGCAAAATCAAACCCTCGGTAACACGAGGTTAGCTAGGAGGTTTTTTAAAAAGGTTTTCTGGGGTTATCCGGGAATCAACTTCGAGTTACTGCTTCTTTAATTCTGCATTTCTCCTTTAACTGCACAGGTTGTGTGCGACAGCACCTTATTCACTCTAAAAAGTGCTATATAAATTGGACCTCATAATAAAAAAAAATAAAAAAAAAATTGTCTTAGATTGTGTGTGTCTGTTCAAGCACCTTAACTTGAGTACCTTTATTGGTAGATACGTGTGCTATACAAGTCTATATATTAACACCTGTGCACAACACTAGCTGTGTACTGTGTAAATAAATTCACTACAAGATAGGTCTACCATATTCCAGGCTTGCCTAGTTTATCACCATTCAATCCATACGAATGAAACTGAATGGTCAGACAGTAGAAAGGTTACAAAAACCTCCACAAGCCTCTCCCCAATTTCCAGCAATTAGTTGGTGTGTACCTTTGTGGTTTCTGTAGTCTTTGATAGAGCCGTCCGGGGCAGGAGTGACCAGGTCCCAGATGAAGCTCTTGATGTTTTCGTCTCCCTTGTAGTACTTCAGACAGAAGATCAGCTGAGTAAAAATTAACAATACACAACTCCACAGAGTGAACAAAGGGTCTTCTGTATCATTAGGACAGTGTCTGAAAAAGCGGCTGTGGCTTGGTGGTGGGATGAACATGCGTTGAAGTATAGGCTGCCCCCTAGCAACAGCCAAAGCCATAGCCGCCAATTCAGACACGGCTTACTTGATGAATTGAAACCGAAACAAAAGTTTGACTCCCATTAATGGCAACCCACGCTGCCATCAGACTTATTACTTGACACAGAAGATCGTCATCTCAGGAAGGATTGCAAGTTGTGGCCGAGTAGGTAAGAGCGACAGGGGAAGAAACCACTGAGACAAACTCACCATTGTTCTTGAGATGGCCTCTACGTCTTTCTCACCCAGCGGTCTCTTGAATCGGGTAGTCATAAGAACATCTTCCCATCTACCCCACCTTCAAAACAAAAACAAGCACTTGTTTAAAGACAACATACTTTAAGGATTCATTTGCTTTTGTTCTCTCAGAAACTGAAATCCCAGACCTTTGTTCTGTTGTTGTACAAATGTGGAATACAAGAGTGGACAGGCTGCCAATATTGTTTATCATCGTACTCGCCACAAATGGAGGTACATGCACATCCAGCATACCATGGCAGATTGTCAGCCGTGGCCCACAGCCGCAGCTTACAACCGCAGTTCTGCAAATCACGTTGTGGTGAGTACCTGCTCATATCTTCTCACAGAACAACATCAAATCCCGGTGTTTATTATGAGAATTTTACTGTCTTTCCTTTGTCAAGTCAGGATTTCATTTTGACAACGGTACATTAACAGGTAAACGATTACTCCAGAAAATAAAAAAGGTCTGAAAAATAATACCGCAGGTGGGCATGGAAACATTTTCGGAATACCGACCCAAAGTGGTTCAAATGCAGATAACCAACTATCAGTTTCATAGACAACAATCTGCAGTTCAGATCAGCACTTTAAAAGGTTATAATCATGTTAATCAGGTGAAACACGGATAAAGTTAAATCATCACTTCCAAACTGCAGTTTTGCTTAAATGTCAAGATTGTTTATATTTCTTATATATAATATGGTGATATCTACACCAAAATAATGTTGAGTATTTGAGTGATAAGGATATATCGACAGACGTTATTGTAAGATTATTTAGAAGAGTTCATTATGGATGACAGCTTACCCGTATGTAAGCAGACCCTTCTCTACACGGAAGCACTCCAGTCTGGTCCAGCCCGACTGCAGCTGACTCTTGCACGGCTTTATCATCTTCATCGCCACAGAGGGCGCCCCAGCGGTAGCCGCTGTCGAAGCCTTGTGTCCTTTCTGCTCGGCCTTCTTTGGAGGGGCCGGTTGGTCCTCGTCGCTGTCCTCATCATTGCTGGTGAACTCTACCATCTCGTCTAGGTTGCCAAAGCGGCGGGTTTGTTTACGTTTGCGGGGCGTGTTGATCACGTGACTTTCCTGACAGAGGTTAAATGAAAAGAATTTCCTTTTTAGTGTTTGGCCCGAGTCCTCCCATTTCCTCTTCTCTTAAGCTTCACACCAAACTGTTTGGACTTGGATAAGAGTGGAATGTGTGACCTTGAGATAAGCACTTGTTATATGGGTCTACCGGCCCCAGACCTTCTGAATCCTTCACTTTGACAATTGGAAATAGAAGGATTTGGAACTGTAAGGGTTAACAGACTTTAAATTTGCATCAAAAATAAATGATACTATTAGCAAAAACATAGAATTGAAACTGCCTCTAGCTTCTGAACATGCTCAGTGGTGTCATGATAGCACATCTCTAGAATAGCAAAAGTTGTGGGTTCGAATCCCACCAACGTATTTCAGTGCTCAACACACATCAGCGTATGGGTAAAACACAAACAATAAGAACTTCCTTGTGAGAATTAAAACACGCCAGGAACCAATGACAGACGGTACTCTAGTGGCGGGATCAATTCACATGACGCAGAAGAAAATCCAGACCCTCACATTTGACAGGCAATATCGAATAATAGTCAGTCATATGTACAAAAGTAAACCTGAACCCAAGTTGATCCCGAAACAATCATCTCCCTTTGAAACTCACCCTTTTCTTCAGTGCCTCCACATCCAGCTCTGCTTTCTTAGCCCACTTGGCCCAGAAATCGGGGTCGTCCAATTTAATATCTGACCGCTGATCATCAGGCAGGGCAAAGCTGGCCTTGGCAAACGTTGACCCCTTGACCCCACCCTCTATCTTCATAACCTTCGTCCGTCGTTGCAGGATCATCTCAATGTCTTCCTCGCAGAACTTTGAGGCTGCATCATCGTCGTCCATGATGGCGCCGTACGCTCCTTTGCGTAGGAGATCTTCAATCTCTTTTTTGGATAAGGGTTGCTGTTGCTGATTTGTCAAATCAAATTTAGGAGTGTCAGTTATCATTCTACAAATTGAAGCTATAATTTTTTCTCTTGTTAACAGTTACTTTGAAATTGCATCTAAATCAGCAAGCTAAGGATTTATTGTACAGTCTAGACTGTTTCAAGACGAATATCGATTCGAGTTATTTTCATCTCAAATGTTTTCTCTTGTAGCCCCTTACTTACCAAGAACGGCTTTAAGCCTTGTTTGGGGCAACCCTGCATACATTGGTTTTTTTTGGTTTTTTTAAAGTGAAAAATATACATCCTCCTCATTACCGGTGTAGTAGAGGACTGGTTGTCACCACGCATGGACTGCAACACGGCTTTGTCCAGTCCGAGTTTCATGCTGGCCTTGTCAAACATTTCACGCTCGTAAGAGTTGCGGGTTATCAGGCGATAGATCTTCACGGATTTGGTTTGCCCGATTCGATGGCAACGGGCTTGGGCCTGTTCAGAGCAAAGAGAAAACGTTTCTGTTTATTGATTGTGTTTACCAGAGAGAAATGGGAAGTTTGAGGGCAACTTGATTTCTGACATCAATGTGGGACGTGAAGAGAAGTTTATTCAACACTTTTCCTTCAGGTGATTTCATTCTATTTGCCAAGTGAACACTCACAAAATAACACAATGCCTCAATTTGTAGAGGCAAATGAAAATAATGCATATGAATGGTCCTCAGTTGCGTACTAAAATTTTGAAAATTGAAGCTAGTGTCTTTTTAAGAAAACTTTGGAAGATGACTGCAGTTCAAGGTTAGAATCATGTTGAATCAGATCAGGTTCAACACTGATTAAGTTAAACCATCACTTCCAAACTTTAGCCAAACGAAACTAAATTAACACTCCTATTGTCTGACCATTCAATATCATCCACTGTGGTTTTGAATGACAGATGCACCACACCAGCCTGCAATAGGATTTCATGTGGTGAATGAATCTACACAGTCAACCCCTCTTACTGTCTGACCATTCACTCTGGTTTGAATGATAGATCCTGTGCAGCTGATCCACCATTCACAAACCAAATGTCATGGCGAGTGGGAAGGTTAATGATAAGTTGGCATGTGGGGAGAGGGAGGGAGCGGGGACGTAGATCCTACTTACTTGAAGATCGTTCTGAGGATTCCAGTCAGAGTCAAAGATGATACAGGTATCTGCCGCCGTCAGATTGATTCCAAGTCCTCCAGCTCGGGTACACAGCAGAAACACAAACCGATCAGAATCTAGCAGGAGAAATAAAACCAATATTATTATTAGTATTAATTAGCCTGAGGAAACCTGTAAACAAGAGTGCTTGCTATGTGAACACGAAACACCAGGGTTAACCCCTACTCTTCCATGATAAGTGTTCCAGGTTCTTTTTACCTGCACTACCAATCCTAGTACACGAGACATACGGCTTAATGTCCCATCCAAAGGACAAAGTAATTATGGTTAAGTATCTTAACAAGGACACAAGTGCCAGGACCGGGATTCGAACCTACACCAGAGCTCGAGTCCGGTGCTGTTAACCACTAAGCCACGATATGCCAAAAACAGAATTATTCGCCAAGATATCTAAATACGTCTACTTTCAGTCCAAAAACTAATCCACAAGTAACTTGGGTTGGAATGCAACCCGCTGAAATGCAACCCACACCTCACAACTCTCTGTTTTCTTACCTGGTTTGCTGAACCTGTCGATGGCAGCTTGTCTCATGTTGCCTCGTACCCTTCCATCTATCCTTTCAAAGGGGTATCTGCAGATAATGTTTACAATTACAGTTATTGTTTGAAATCCTCGGTTGCAATGGGTAAACATGCACACACTGATGCTTGTTGATCTGTTTAATTAAGGACATTCTCTTTGTTCTCCCATTCTTTAGACTTTCAACGGGTAGACACGCTCACATACAAAAGGTCACGCAGTTCACAAAACACCCTCTGGTTTTTCAGTAGATCACTATAAGGTTTAAAGAACAAGTTATTTCATTGGTCACCAACATCTCATCACTGCAAAGTTGGCACATGAAAAGTGTTCTTAAATTGTTTTGCCTGGAGTGGTTCTCTGGCCTGAGAGAAAGTTTGCCCTGCCAGCCACAGCATAAGATTTCACTTGAACATTTGAAGATCTGTACCTAGCTATGACTAGATTTCACAATGATCTAGGCCCAATTTCATAAAACCTGTAAGCACAAAAACTTGCTAAAGCACAGAAAAATATTGCTTAGCAGAAACTGGTTACCAGCCAAAATTTCATGAAGTTTACATTGTTATGACTGGTGTCCCACTCATTTTTTGCTTAGCAGTATTTTCTGCTTAACAGCTTTATGAAATGGGGCCCTGATCTTAAGAGGTGAGAGTCCATGCCGACAGAAAGGTTTAAAAGTAGGATTCAAATTATAGCAGGTATGGTAAAATGATGGCACTTGGACCTTTTGTAACCCCTAGAGTTTTAGATTTCAAAAAGCCTCTGGGAACTGTCCTCGGCACTTAGAGAAGTAGATCAAAGACCATGATTTCTACACATCTGAAGAAAAAAGCAGCTATTTTTGGTCACCAGGCAGACATAAAAGGTCTGAATCTTGATTTACCTTCTCTGCACCAGGTAGTCCTCCAAGATATCCAAGCAGCGTATCATCTGACTGAAGATGAGCACCTTGTGACCGCCTTCCCTCAGTCTCGGCAACAACTTGTTCAGGAGCACCATCTTGCCGGCAGATTGGATCAGCGCCCTCATGTGCTGGGTCATCTCCAGGTTGATGGGCTGAGTGGCAATCTCTACCATGATTTGCTCTTCGGCACCTTCGAGTGTCAACAAATCGAAAGGGGAGGACAAATACAAATTGGTCAATTTATTTTGCTACTTAAATCATATTATTTTCATAAAATAAAACAAACAGGACAAAATTTCTTAGAGCTGCAATAGTATTTTTGGCCGAAAATGACTGGCGTCTTTTAAAATTCAAGGCGCAATTCAAGGCGCTACTCAAGGCGCTGAAACAAACATATCCACACAGGTGAGGGATTTCTTTAAAATTAATTATATGAAGCAACAAAGCGCCCTCTAGGGAAGTGCAGTGGCATAGTTTACAGCCAAAAGATGACTAAAGTGTTTTGGTTACCGTTGATGAGGAAGGGGTGGTTACAGCACTTGCGAAGCTCCATCATGGTATTCATCAGGTTAGGCAGGTTGGCTGTGGAGTTGGTACCCTTGCTCAAGAAACTGAAGTTACGCTCCAGGATGGCTCGGTAGTACTTCTTCTGTATGTTTGTCAGTTCCACCTGTTGGTTACCAGACAAGACAAAGGTTTAGTAGGGTTTGAATTGAGGCCTTGCATGCTGGGCTTTACTCCTGAATATGCTTAGAGCATAGTGATCGAAACATCAAGTTTTTACACAGCTATCTCTTATTTTCTCAAGCTTACCCCTCAGTATTGAATATCACTGAGAACATTTTCCAAATACTGAATGGCAACTGGAGAACCAAAACTGCGGAATGACCACATAAAGCATTTTACCCGCATGAAAGTTCCTTCCATAAGTCATGTTAATATTGTTTGATGGCCCAATTTCATAGAACTGCTTAAGCACAGAAAGTAGCTCTGCACACACACACAAATGTTTACCCGATCAAGGTTACCAGCCAAGCTACCATGTCACGTGTACATTCTATGACTGGTATCCTGCTCATTTCTGCTAAGCAGAAAGCTGTTCTGCTTAAGCAGCTCTATGAAATTGGGCTATGGACACCATCCACTGTTTGAAGGTAACTTGGAAGTTTGTGCCTTACCTCAATAATGGTTTCTTCCTTCTCGGCAAGATTCTTCTCCACATCCTCCTTTAGTCGACGCAACATCATAGGCTTCAACAGCTGTCGTTTCATTGACGAAAAAGAACCCCACATCAATGTTTAACTCAAAGGTTGTCCTTTTTATCATTATGTGTGATTCCCAGTCACAGTCCCCATTAACAGACTGGATACAAGTGATTCTTTATAAACTTCTGAACTAATAATTCAAGTAACAATTGCCCAGTCACTTCTCCACGAAGGGTGCTTCACTTAGTCGTGAACAAAGTACAGTTTGCTTTGTTAATAATAGGGTTTTTATACCAATGATTGGAGCTGTGCAACTGTTATTTTGCCCACTATTCTACCTAATTTTCTGTTACTTGCTTGTGGGTAACGCCCATGTGATAAAATCTCTTTTGAGAGAAGTGGCGGTTCTGAGAAGAACTAGAATTTAGAATTTAGAAGAATTAGAATTTTCAAGAAGTGTACTCCTCTCGCCCTCAGGAGAACGCTGAAGACAAAGCACAGCATACTACTCCAAACATCAAGACATCTCAGTTCCAGTTCTTCGCAGAACCACCACTTCTCCCCAAATAGAGATTTTTACCCACATGGTTGCACCCGTAAGCTAATCTCTCATTGCGTGTGTCAGGAGGGAAGATCACCTATCCAATTCAGTTTTTTTTATCTTGGGGTCTCCAAACTTAGTGCAAAAAAACTGCGCAAGAGGAGTCAAGTTTGCACTGCTACTGTCACCCTGAGCTTTTTAGCCAGCAAGCTTCGAGCTCAAAGAGGTCAAGGTCACTCGACTTATGTGGAACATACTAAGAAGGGGCACTGGGTTTGTGACATCAGATGAAATGTCTACATACATGAGGGGCAGGGAGATCTGGAGACAACTCTGTCGTATCCTCACTGACTGAGGACACCACTCCAAATAGAAGAATTACAACCAAGAAACTAAACTATCTGTCCAAAGAGAAGGTGTGCTGAGCCAAGAATTCAATTAAATCGACACGACAAATGTTAAAGAAGCAAAGTTTCACCTGTTGCAGTTTTTCAACTTGACTCTCCGTCTTCAAGTCTCCGAAGTCACCCAAGAACTGGCTGATCGATCGGAATCTCCCCGGTTCCAGGAAGTTGAGTAAACTAAACAGTTCATCGATGTTGTTCTGCAGCGGGGTACCAGTCAGCAAAACCCGGTGTTCCTACAAGAATTTTTAAACAATGCAAATTGGATTCCACTTATATAAAAGGTCAACTTCTGAATAAATATGGCAGTGTCCAAACTAGCCGCTACAGCTGAATTGCTAAATCAATATGCGTTGAAGCATAGGCTGCCTTTTAAAACAGCCGCAACCGTAGCCGCTAATTCAGACATGGCTTACCCTGATAAACCCCATGACCAAATTTCATAGAGCTGCCTTACCACAAAAAGTAGCAAAGCCGAAGTTTATTTTTTTCAAAGCAAGTTTCTAGAAAGCAAGATTTTCTGGCAACAGCACAGCAAATCTAAAATTACAACATTGTGTTCAATATGAATGCTAAAACATACCATATCGAAAAACCGGAGCCCCTCCAGTAGCTTGCAGTTCCTGTTCTTGAGTCGGTGAGCTTCGTCAATGATGGCCACTCGCCACTCAATCTCACTCAGCTCTTGGCAGTCGGCTAGAACGATCTCATACGTGGTGATCAACACCTTGAAGCGATACACATTGGGGATACGACGTCCCTACAGGAAGATCAGATCAGAACATTTTATATTCAAATAGTAAAAATGTAGGGTTTTTTTTAGCGCACAAATCCACCAATAAGGTGCCCAAGGCACTTGAACAAAGAGAGACACTTTTAAGAGTTGTTGAGGTTTGTATGAATTATGAGACCGACTCATGTAGCAACTTATATATGAACTTGGAACTAACATTTGCAGGAGGCAAGTTCATCTTTCTTTTAAGTAGCTGGTCGACCGCCCATCAGATTTTTCAAGTGCGTCATCTGTTTTTGACCAACTCAATGCAGAATCCCAATTGTTTGGGGGATTTGACGATCCTAAAGCTAAACCAGGGCCCGACTTCAAGGCTCTGCTTGTGCGAAATTCTGCGCTATGGGGCACTTAGAATCATGCATTTCTAGGGAGACGTAAGCGCCAAATTCAGCAGTAGGTAGAGCCATGACATTGGGGTCCACCATGCCACATATGAAGCAGTATTAGAGACGACTATAGACTCACCTTGCTGTCTTTATAGTACATCTCGTATTCGGCGATCATGTGTCTGCTCTGTGCACTGCCATGATACACTATAGCGTTGATATCTGTCCAGGTCTCAAACTCACGCTGCCAATTGGCTATGGTAGACAGAGGTGCAATGACTAGGAAAGGGCCCTGCGGAGGAATGAACATCACTGTTATTAATGTCCGATAAAGAAACCACGAATACCTCAGAAAGCAAACATAACCACTGTAACACTGGCTTTAAGACATGATGCTGTTTTGAGGGAAGATAACTTGCGAGTAGTTTAGAAACGCCGAAAATGCAGTAACTTGGTCCACAACTCACCACTATGCCAAATTTCTGCACCTCTCTGACGAACGACAGCGCCTGAATGGTCTTGCCTAGACCCATCTCATCAGCAAGGATGCAATTTTGACTGGAG
>CM021529.1:5730895-5751048 GCA_010994315.2 Pisaster ochraceus
TCCACTTATCGCTTAGAAAAGGGGTTTGCCCAAGTGGTTCAGGCAGTGGCTGCTGAATGCACTGCAGCACTTTGTAACCCAACCCAAACCAAACCGACAAAGTCATATGGCAGTAAGTTTCCCAGAATGACCTCTGACCCACACATCTAATACCGCTGGCACCGCAGTACTAGCATCTTTCACCATGTTATTTATTCTTCAAATCTTACTTTGAATCAAAGGACTGCTCATTTCTGTGAGTTTTGAGGCACTTCAAAAGCTCATCTTGTGGCACGCCAGAACAGAAGAGCTGGAAATTATCAAAGACAAAAACGATGGATAAAGCGTAAGAAAAATACTGCATAAAGTTGATCAGCAGAATAAGATCATAATATGCTGTTATTATACTGGCTTATTCACAAACAAATACAGTTAGCAGCCACATAAGTAGCTATTAAGTAACCTTGTTTACAACAGAATCAGGCCTGATGCTTCACGAAGGCAACAGACTCCATGCCCATGGTCATTTGCCTAGGTGACCGTTGACAAGTTCCAATAGAAATTTACAATTTCCTCATAGAGGTGCCCTTTCCAAAGGAGAAAATGCCTTGGTGCCCTTGCCCTTTCAAGAACAAAGCATCAGCGCAGCATGTGTACCTTGATCATTCGTTTACAGGAGTGCACAAAAGTGTAATCTGTCTGAATGTTTACAGCCTGTTCCTTCTGCCGGTTGAAGAGCTTGATGTGGCACGTTTCCTCCAACTCCTTTCGGTGGTCCCGCAAACACTCAAGGATGCGGGCGTTTCCCGCCTTGATGTTGGAGCAGAATTTGGGAACGTCATTCTCGCATCCCTTGAAGAGTTCGGGATCCAGATGAATATCCTCGGCCTACAGAGCCCCCCCGAAAAAAAAAACAAACAAAACAAAACAAAACAGTTAAAAAAGAAATGTTTTAATGTAGCCTCACTATTATGGGCAGTGCGCCGTATCGATACCTCTCGTCACTAACCCCTGGCAAGGATGTACTGACAAACGACACTGATTGGCTTCAACTATATCATGTTTTTACATGGTCACCCTAAATTGCCTACAGTCTAGACATGTCACAAGATCAAAGAAGATTGAGAGGGGACCAGTGGCTCTTGACTTGATGCCTCTTTTGCAGGTCTACCATACTTGAGCGTAAGCATAGAGTGGATTGACTACAGATCTAATAAAAAGGTGCCACATATTAGCACATTCAACAGGTTATGTGTGAGCAAGGCATGCTGAAAAAAAAATAATAAAAAATGGCGTGGCGAGATAGATCACCCCTGAGAACGAGGTTGAATTGAGATGCTGTCCAAAGCAAAATTCTGAAAAGCTTTCTTGGGACAATTTAGCTGCTAAATTATCAATACTAGTCTTAGCTAGCAAAATGTGATGTCAGAATCAAAACATGATAGCAAAAGTGAAAACCAAAAGCAGTGCAGAACACAGGTTTAGTGGAATTGTGACCACAGCTGCTCGACACATAAATTTGCCCAGGGGTCCATTTCACAAAGAGATAAGACTAGTCTTATCTGAAGTTAGGACCAGTAACTGGTCTTAACTTAGGACTAGTCCTATCTCCTAGCATTGCCTAGGACTAGTCCTAAGTTAGGATGGGTTTTGTGAAATCGACCCCTGGACAAGAAAGTTATGTCGAGCTGTCTTAATTCAGTTGGTCTCAACAGCTGTTGTACTCCTTTTCTATAGTCTCAAGGCAGACAACTTCTTGATGACCTCGTCAAGAAGAAAATGTCTCTGGATGCCACTGTTGGCAGTCAGTATTAGTTTGTCTCTTACCCTCTGTAGAAGTTCCGCTTTGAGCTGTTTACGACACTCTATGCTGACACTGTGTTCACGTTCCAACAGGGTGTCGTCACGCACTTTGCTGCTTAGACACTTAATAATGGAGCTCCTGTTGGCATAAGACATCAAGAAAATCACTTGATGAATGTTTATCACAGCTTTTAAAATAACTATGCGTATGTTTTGTCTGTATGCTTTGTCTGTATGCTTTATTCAACCATTTTTATTTAAAGCTGGAATTTTGTTTATATTATATATATCCTGTGATGTAATTTTCTTTACAAATATTAGCAGGTTTTAAAATGCCTCTTTTATGGCAGTTTTATATCCCGACAGAAAATGGTTGTTATAAATAGAATTTTCAAAGAACAGATCAAGAATTACACATCAAAAAAGAAAAGGTGGGGGGGTGCTTTACTCATATGATTTTTTAAATAATTTTGTTTTATGGAGTCATTCAACATACTTGTCTTTGCTTTTTTTACACAGCTGGACGACGTCCTTCCGACAGGCTTCCTTGAATTTGAAGTTGAAACGATAATCTTGAAGCTGAATCTGTGAGAGACAAACAAATGAGCCAGATGCTACAGATTCACAGAAATATCACCTAAATAACACCTTAACCAAACAGACATAACACAGAAATAACACAGAAACAAGAGGGAGTTAACAGAAAAAATACACAGAGATATATCAGAGATAGCACCACAATAACAGAGATAACTCAGAAACAACAAAGAAATAAGTAACACAGAAATGAACAGTAATTACAGAAAACAGCCTGAGCTACTCACCAGTTGGAAATGCTCGATACCAATAGAACATTTCTGGTCCATATCATCATTGTTCTTGTGATCGATCAGACACTGAAGGGCGGCTCCTTCATCGACCTTCTTGGACAAGAAATCCTGTACACAAAAATTATTATTATTTTTTTTTTTCATTTTTAAAGCTGTGTTTGGTACTAGCACAAGATGCGACTTTTTGGTAGTTGTCAAAGACCAGAATCAGCACTTTGTAGGAACCAAACATAAACATGATGTAATAAACACCATGTGGATATCTTCTTTGCTGTGTAAATTTGTTGTCTGTGAACTAGGTCTTTCTTTATTCTTTTTTATTCTAGATCTTACAAATGATGTGCACACCCTTTCAAGGACAGTTAGACAGCAGTTTTTAGCACTCGACTTACTTTACAGAACGCCTTGATCATGGGAGCACAAGCTGCCATGAGTTTACGATTCATCTTAATATCTTCAGCTTCCTCCACAGTGAAATTGCCGATCATTTTACGACACTGGTCCTGCAGTTTCTCCACGTTGTCTTGTAGACAGCTCAGCTCCTGTGAAAAAAACAAAAACAAAAGGGAGTTCCGATGTTTAACCCACCGACAACTGAGGTGGTGAAAGAGATCCTCAGTGTGATGTTCAAACCCAAAATCAGCTCCAATGAAAGATTTCTTCAGTATCGGACTGTATTGGCGGCTGCTACTGTTGCAAACTATCGCACCCCAAGTTTCAAACTTGCGCGAGCCAATTATGCAACCTGCACAATCATATGACAGCACCCTCTTTTGACTCAACTTCCTCAGGCCATGTTTAAAACATCCTCACCGTGTTTAGATCGCACGTTTAAACATGGCCACGTGATCGCCTCTTGACCAATCAGAATAGATAAACTGTCCCAAGTACTTATGAATGCGTATTTTCCAGCCACAACCGCAAATTCAGAATCGGCATCAGCATCCAAGCAGTTTGACTTTATTGCAGACCGACGAACGTGTTGTAAGGGTAAGCTGGCAGTCTGCTGTGTATCAGTTTGTACAAGAACTTAGTCAAATGTAATCCTCGTCAATCTGTATTTAACACTTTGTCAAATACCATTCATTAAAGTTTGCTTTAACTATTGCAGTGACCTTGTTTCGGGTGTGCAAATGCCTTTTAATATAACACACATGAAAGATAAAGTAGTGTGCCCAATATAAGAATAGGGCTCGATTTCACAAAGCACTATGGTTCATCTTAAGATGCGCTGCCTATATCGCCATAGAGATTTATTTTGTGATATCAAACAAATTTCATTCAGATTAATACACATCTTACAATCAAACTTAGCTCTCTGTGACATCAGGCCAAGGATGTCCAAAGACACCTTGATGCCTCACCTGGCTAAAACAAATGATGGGATTTAGCCCTGGAGGCCTTTCTCTATCGTATTATGCTACAGTGACATCGTGGATATGAGGGTCCGTTTCTGGGGCGGCTGATTTCAAAGCTTCATAGTAGCTCCAGTCTTACCCAGAGCTGCCAACATTTGCAGCTTGTAATCAGGGAGATTTTGTACAACAATCAGGGAGATATTTAAAAATACATTCAACATGGTAGGGAAAAAGTTTCCATAATCAGGGAGGTCTTCAAATGTGTTCATCAGAACATGGAAAGATTGGTTTATTTTCAGGGAGCTTTTTGTAGAACCAGGGCGAGTTGGCAGCTCTGCTCACCTGCAAGAAGCAACTTATTTCACTAGATTCACGTTCAATGACCGCATATATTTTTCTGCGGTAGGCTTTGGACGTCATATACTCCTGAAAAAATCTGCCATTTTCATAGAATAATGCAGCTCTCAATGTTAATAAGTTCCGCAAACTTAACAGACACAGTTTCTTGCAGGTAAGACTTCAATTGAAGCTTTGAAATTTCTTTTTCGCCCAAGAAACAGACCCTCATATCTAGGATTCTGTACCTGTGTTCAGCATAGAGGAAGAGTCCTTCATAGGGCTAGCTGGAACTGTGAGTGAAGGGGTGGGTGGGGGGAAGAAAGGAGGAAGGGTGAAAGTTTGAGTATTCTGTCATACCTCTCCTTTGCCTGTCTTGTCTGCACAGTATTGACCAAGGTCAGGGCGACATTTGGCTTCAATCTGAGGATTCAGGTGGATGCTGACTGCACGTTGGCGTAGAACCCGATGAACCTGGGCCTGGCACCCTGTGGACAGCTGGGGCTGAAGGCGGTACAGAAAAAGAAGACAACAAATTAAGTAATTTTATCATTCTCCATTAATGGTGGTTCAGATAAAACTTCAGTCACAAATTCTGTCTAACTGGTCCTACTGGCTACTTCATTGCTTCCCAATGCTATGTGTGAACCTCTGCCAGCACAGACCAATCATTACGGTTTTGAAATTCAAGAACCATACATGAGAGAATGTTGAACAAAAACTGTATGATATGAACCAGCGAAAAAAGTTGGCGGACTAGTGAAGTGACAAGCTGAGTGGCTGCTCACTGAAAAAATGTATATGTTACATCTTAAATTTACACCTTAAAACAATTATAAATTTTGCCCAACTGGCGCTTATGTTATCATTAAACCTATGTAATGGTCACACAAATTGGGGCATGAATGTTAAATGGGGTTTCTAAAACAAAAGGCATCCTCGTCCCAAGTTCTTATTTGTAAAACAAATAACAAATTGCTACAGGTTTTTTAATGTTCAAGAATTTTTAACAGATAGTATTTCCTAGTACAATATAGTCTTTGTTCGAGTTGTTTTCTTGTTTTTGATGCGCATGGAACTATACAGTCTATTACTAAACCTAAATACAAAATGAGGAGAGAACATGTTAATTTTCCACCTCAAGCCCTGCTTTAGTAACAAACGTGCACAGCAAGTTTTGGTTTTTTTTTAAGCAAAAGTGTTTAATTCGTAAAGTGAAAAAAAAAACAAATAGTGTTGGTTCTCACCTCGCCTTGTTGTGGGTGAAGGTGTCTGTGTAGACAAGCAAAGATCACTCCCTGAGGTAGCTGACCATTCTGCCAGTTCTCTTCATAGCATAAGTTATTGGCATCTTGCTGGCAGTTCTTAAACAAGAGTGGATCCAACCTGTGGGAAATCATAAACATGGGACACAGTTCAACCAGGGGATTCACGATGCGCCCTCTAGGTCTACAGTTTACCCAGGCAAGGCCATGTGGCCTGAAAGCGGTCGATTAAAAAAAACTCAGAAACTCGGCACCACACAGGCAGTTTGAGCAGTGAAAAAAATGTGCATACAGGGTGCCAGACTAGACTGCAAATTGGGTTGTTCTACTTTTGGACCGGAATGACATCCAGCAAGCACGTGACCAAACAAACCTCTCTCAATATACAGCTCTGGATCCAAGAGCCTGGATGGTGACTTGAGTAAATAGAAACTCACTTGAAATCTCTGGAGACAAAATACTGCAGTTCCAGAAGTTGAGTCTCGCAATCTTTGGTCATCTCAGGTGAGTAGATGTTCTCCATCAGACACGACAGCACTCTACAAAGGAAGGGCAAAAAGAAACCAAATTACAAGTGACATCACACTTTACACCCGGTTCAGACAGGCGCGACTCTATAGATTAGGAGTGACTCTAGGTCGACCCAATACATTTTGGTTTCAGACAGGTAAACTTAACATAACATTAAGGTTCGGCTCATGACAAGATCGACGTCTGAAACCAAGACGCTCCAGAGTCATTCCGAATGACTGCAACAGTTTATCTTTCGACTTCCAGTGCGTACAGAATTAATGTTATTTCGGCTGGTAACCTGTTTATGCTCAGCAACTTTTTGTGCTGGTGACCGAACTATTTGACCACTCAAGCCTGTAACTCAAACTCAAACCCTTTTTTTTGGGGGGGGGGTACTACACAAACATATGGCATTCCAGAAGTGTTTTAGCAGTTTGGATCTTTCCACTCAACTCTGGAGAGGTTTGCATTAGCAACCCTTGTTTTTTTAATCATCATTGGAAAGATTAATCTTTCACTTTTCCGATCAGTGCAAGCTAATCTATGGACAGGAGCCGTCAAAACTACAGCTTTACGTTTAAAGACCAATGGCTTAAGGGATTTTTGTATGTAGTCTCTCTGTCAACTGAAGTCGCCTATGGTCAGGAAGAGGGGGTATGAGTGCCATCGAAGAAGGATGCCTATGGGAAGGAAAGGGTTCAAACTGACACACATTATAAGATCACTTTTAGGTCTTTGTGAATTCAAGCCATAATATGAGAAGTACTAAAAAATGATAAAGATTGTGTTCTTAGTCAAGAGATCATACACTCCCTGAATATCCGGGGTGTTTTACAGAACGGATCGAATATAGCCTCACCACACCACCACAAAAATAGAATACTAGAGGCTTGGAAACACATCAACAGTGTCCAGAAAGCCTGAAGACAAAAGGAGGGTCTATGTAGAGAAAAACAAAACCATCCTGACATCTGGGAAAAATTCAGACAAGTCGCAGGCGTGGAAGCATCAATTGCAAACATGGCTCATTCTCATCAATGGAACCATCATTCGTGGATCATTTCCATTTTTTTAATTTTTATTTCTAGCCCTCATTTTCAAAAAAACTTTTGAAATATCGGACACTGATCACAAGCCATATCAAAACAATTAGGTGGGTAATAGATAATTTAAGAAACTTTAATTAACCCTGGGAGGGTGGGTAAAGAGAAGAAAAGCCCACCGACAAGACCGAGTGCATAAAACAGAATGGGACTGTCTACAAGATGGCTGCCAGATAAAAGATCCCAAGAGGGGTTGAAGGTCATCAAGCGGACTGGTAACATTCAATGTCGTCTGGTTCCAAAAGGTACAACTACACTGATTACTAAATCATTGCCAACTCCACGTCGGGCACAGAATTTTTCCAAGTATAGAAAAAGTAGTACTAATTCAGAAATGGGTAACCAACCAAAATAACATCTAACAAAAATTGCTTGTGACTGGTTCCCTAAATAATTGTTAAGCACTGAATTCAGTTTACAAAACATTTTTATGAAAACGTTCAAATGGGCCCTGACATTTTTCAATTTGGCCCTGGCATTTTTCAAACAGCATGAACGGGCCTTGACTTATTTAAACAGAAAACTGTTGAGACAAAAGCGGGCGTCCCACTCACCGTTCCTTTTCAATTGTTCTCAGCTATTGTCTCAACAGTTACCCATTGGGCCTCGTCTACCTTTGGGCTCTTACATTTTTCAATTGGGCTCTGACATTTTTCAATTGGGCTCTGGCATTTTTCAATTGGGCTCCAACACTTTTCAGTAGAGCCCAAAACATTTTCAATTTGGGCCATAAGCATTTAGTTGAGCTATGAGCATTTTTTTCAGTTTGGCCGTAGGCATTTTTAATTCGGCAATTCGGCCCTAAGAATTTTGCAATGGCCATGAACAATGCTAACTCAACAACTGGCTTAAACATGGTGGATGAAGCCGTAGCCAAAGCCGTACCCTAAAGAATGCACACCAGAATAATCCCCAGGAGCAATGTGGATATAATGTGCCAAAGAAAGGATTGATACAAACAGGCTCAAATTCACGGAGCTTCTTGCGCAGAAAACATTGCTCAACATTTTTTCTGCTCAGCAAAAATGAGCAGAATACCGCTCACAGACGGTACATCTGACATGGAATTTTAGCTGACAAGTTTAAATCTGGTATGCAAAATTTAAAAAAAACTTTACAGAGCAATTTTCTGTGCTTGAGCAGCTCGATCAAATTGGGCCCAGGTGGAGATTGCTGACAAAACCTGGGGAAACAAAAAGCTGTGAAGATTCCTACCTGGGCAATTCGTCGTCTTCAAAGCTGATAAAATTGTTAAATTCACATAATTTTGGAAACACACAAGAATTTGTTAATAGTTGTTCTTAAATTTCATTCAAGAGTTAGAACTCTGAAACATACCTATAGTGTCAAGTCTTCATTAATGTAATTAATAAATGTCACCCCTTTAATAAAAAAAAGGCATTAAATAGTACATTAATAACATTAGCATGTTAAACATCCTTTGTCAATTCATTTGCAAAATGGCCTTGTCATACTGGGCGCTTTTCACAGTCAACTTGGAGAACCAACTGTGGCGCATGCAGAAGGCACACTTCGACAGCACAGTAGTAAGTTCTCTTACGAGAAAATGATGTGAACAATTCAAATGCTGATGCCTTTTTCCTTCTACGCAATTTGCCTTGGAGCTTGGGGCTGGACAGCTCACTTGGCAGAGCGCCGGCATGTTAATCCAGAGGTTGCAGGTTCAAATCCCAGTCTAGTCAATTTTTCTTTATTTAATCCCAAACTATTTATTTTGCTGAAAAAAAAATAAATCTTTAACTCAAAACTTGTATAATACACAAACTAAATGTACTCACTTACACTTTGAGGCTCATTTTTTAGTTCTGGAAAAACCCACTTCAAACATGAAAATGGCAACTCGCACCACTGCTTATTAAAAATGACTTACCAACTGAAAAACATTCACAATGAACTTCATTGTGCCGTTCTAGAAAAACTCAGTTTTAACTAAAAAGCTAACAAACCCACACTGCTTTGCTACTGTCACGCTTGTGGTGCTCCTTTCAAATAACGAACAAAAGTGTTGTTAAACTCGAGAAACTCTTTTGACTCAAATACTCACTTTGCATCTCCAGCGTCCTCATTCTTACAGAGTTTGTCCCGCACAGGCTTACAGGCTTTGTGAAGTGCAGCGTCAATGTGATAGTTAGCTCCTGCATCAGCCGTCTCTACAAGATCTTGAAGCTGTACATAAATCAAAGGAACAGACCAAGAGAAGAAATGAGACAAGGGGCGCTACCAACATTTCACAGTACAGTACGCCCTCTACAGCTAACCCAGGAGTGGTTGAATATAAATATTTCACTCACAACTCGGCGGGGGGGGGGGGGGGGGGGGGGGGGGGGGGGGGGGGGGGCAGTTTCTAGACTCTGGACTTTGAAAATCCACAGGTGATCACTCTGGTGATTTGCCTGTGGTTTTTTGGGAATTTTTTTTTCAAATCACTGCAAAATGACCCAATGCTTCACCAGTGGTTTTGTTTTCACAAGTACTGAGTATAGGGTATACTATCCTTAAATTCACATCGATGTAAGGGCAAAAAACAAATTATATTATTTATCCCCCAACGCACTTAACATGACATGAGGAAGTGAATATAATCAATCGACGCAAATTATTGGAAACAAGGCCGACTGAAACTGGGCATCACTGATAATGGCTTTCAAAAGAAACGATGCGAAACAAGAAAGCAAACCCACCTTTTTTTTTATTTCTTTTTTTTTTATTATTTCTAAAGTATTTTGCCACAAGGTAATAACATACATTTTGTACGGACAAGTGGATTAATTTCAAACTGTAATTGTGATGCAAGAAAGTTTGCAGTCATGCTGTAAAAAATAGGATTAATTGCGGTTATAAAAAGAAGAGTTTTTTATCTATGACTTCGTTACCAACATTTTGCGCCCTGTGATACTGTTTGAATAGCGGTATTGGCAGCTCTACATGTACAGTATGCAAAGTAAAAACAAATTGGAATGAGGAAATCTATTGTAGAAGGAAGCAAGTTTTATAAATAACATGTCCACTGTACACGTAAATATTCACACACACAATTACCCAACATACCCAACATACCCAAAGTTTGAACAAGAGAACTGGGCAAAGCTCCAACAAGAGGATATAAATGCCAAGCTGGCAACAGCCAATCTCTCTCACACGAACTACACTGGTTTAACGTCTATAGCTATCATTATGAATTGTTAAACTAAATGGCAATACTTATTCTAGTCATTGTGAAATCAGTGGTTAGCACTGGGTCTGTTACCCCAAAAACTAAGTAGTGCAGTCTGGTGTTTTTCAAACATGTATTTAAAAGAAAGTTACTACAAAATACTGTTCAATTCCAAACCTCTTACCTAAAAAGGGAAGAGAACAAAAGGTATAATTTGGGTTTTTGAAAAAGGTTAAAAGAACTGTGGTTAGAGGATATTTTTTCCCAAAGATCAAGCCCTGAGATGTTGTGGATGTCATCATTGAATTAGCCTTTCCCATGGCATTAGATAAGCTAATTACAGTCACACTATTGGTTGGCAAATGCCATGGAGTTGTGCACTAGGCAGACGCACAAACGCGTATGCGTCACGCCTCCATCAGCCCAATACAAAAAGGCGCGATGTTCCCTCATTTTGTGAACCAGAAGTGTTAGTGCGCATGCACCATGTGCAATTTACACATTTCATGGGAAAGGTCTAATGCTAAAGTCTTTAATGGTTTTTCAACCAATTTAAAGGTTTTTAGGCATTTTTAAAATAAAATTCAATAGATAATTTGAATTGTATTTTGTATAAATGATAGTGAATTATATTATTAATATAACTTCTAGTAAATAATTTGTAGTTAATAATGATTTGTTATTATTGACTTCCATTAATATTGTGATAAATTTAGAAATTTAGTATAATGGGGATGAACATGTTTGTGCAGATGGTCAGGCCATGCTCTCTCCCACATGCATAAATATCCATACAAGATAACTCTACTCCACGGTCATTGTACATGTATATACAATTAGTTGATCTCTTGACGAGTTCTCAATTTAAAAAGCTGTTTCTCTTCTGTATCATGCAATTTAGATTTGTGGTGGTTTGAGTTAATCAGGTGTTAATGCTAATTTCATCCAAACTCTACCGAGTCTATTAATTTCTCGCCTTGTTTTATTTGTGTGTGTTTTTGAATTTTTGTTGGTTTGTTTTTTTAGACAGAGCTGTATTTGCAAGGAGGGGTATTAAAAATGTGTTGTTTTGGGGTTTTTTTTGTTTTTTTCATTTTCATTTTTTTCTAATGTTTTTTTAATTTAAAGACCTTTTTTTCAGCAAAATCAATTTTATACATAAATCAATTTACCAAAATATAGCTAACACCCTGGGTCAACGTGAATTAAAAAGACACCAACATGATGCAACAGTACCTACTGAATCATTTTAAAGCATAGGATACGGGACTTGTGCTTAATAAGTTCTTTGCATAGTAGCCCGCCGAGCTAGTACACTGTGCATGTTACGTACTTGCCCCAAGGAAGTTTTAGTAGCCCAGATTTAATACATGTACATGTACATCATGTCATAAATGTATCTTTCTGATGTATTAATGGTAGCGATCACCACCAGTTTTGAATGTGCGACTGAAACTACATTCACACACCCAAAAATAACTTAATACTTTTTTAAAGAAACATTGTATATTATCAAGTGGGTTGGACAGGTTTTAGCAGCCCATGGGGCAATTTCAGAAGTGATGCTAACAGGCCCTTACCAGCTAGTGTTAAGGATTAGCTCTGGGATAAAAGCGCTGGACTTACGATGAATATTTGCCCCCCAAAGTGCACAATTTAAATGGTTTTTTTTTTTATTGTACATGTTGTACAGAAATAATTTTTTACACGCTTCAATTGGTTCCATTCCCCATCCAATGGGCTAGTGTTAAAGGTGTTAAAGGGTGAGCTCTGGGATAAAAGTGCTGGACTTTCGGTGAAGACCTGCTCCCAAAGTGCACAATTTAAATGGTTTTTTTTAAATTGTACATGTTGTATAGAGCTAATTGTACACGCTTCAATTGATTCCATTCCCCAGCCAACGGCACTCATGCACAACGTGAATGTTTTTCACTGGAGCTAAGAATGAAGAATGGTCATAACTACTGTAAGCTTGCTTCAACTGAACTACAAATACTATGGTAAACGCCTACTAGGCCGTGAGGACAGTTTCTTATTTTCTGTGCTGCTCTTTAGCCCATATTACACAAAATAGCCTCCCATTAGCCGGTAAGCGGCAAAGTAATTACAGCTAAGTGTCCTCATCAAGCCCAACAACTGACAACTGGCCAGGGCCTAATTTCATCTAGCTGTTTTTAGTACAAAAAGTAGCTAAGCGCAACAAATTGATGCTTACCAGAATAAGGTTACCAGCGAAACTATCATGTTACATGAACAATTTGTGACCGGTATCCTGCTCATTTCTGTTTAGCAGACAATTGTTAAGTAATGTAATATTTTCTGCTTAAGCAGCTCTATGAAATTGGGTCTATGCCACAACTCACAACCACCACAACTTAGCGAGAGATCATTAAATGGTGAAACTGCAAATCTTACTAGATTTACAAAATATGTAAACAAAATCTGTAATTTTTTTTTTGTGATCCTTTATAATATAAATTGGGGTTTTTTTTCAAATTGTAATTGTGTTTACAGTTGCCTTTTTAAAGTAAGAAAATAAAAGGCATAACTGAAATAAACTACATGTAAATGAAAATGTAGAAAATTGTTTGGGAAATCAGATAAAAAGCGGAAATCTTTCAGAATTTATGCACTTCCCTTGACAATAGCCGGTTCCAGCCAGACCTGCCCAGTGCTAGTGCTAGCAACAGTTCATGCTTTACAATGCACTAACAATTGCATAGCCTCTTCATCACAGTCCTGACAGTCTACCGCAAACCATTCATGCATGGAAACAATCTCTCAGTCATTTTCCACACCACCAGACCACTGAACAGTGTGTGGGGGGGGGGGAATAGCTAGGGAAATAGCAGTGGCTTATTAACTCTTTTCGTTCGTGCCTGGTACGTAGTAGGCTTTGGTCAGTGTGTTTGTTTTTCAAGCATTCTCAGCCTGAGAAACCTTAGGAAGGGGCTTCAAGCAGACAACACTGCTAATTGTCAAAGACCGGTATCCGCACTTCGTGTGACCATGAAATTACATGTACAAACCTGCAAAAGTTTTTAAAGGTCATTCGATCATCAGATTCACAAGAATACAGTGGGAAAAAACCATACATGTATGTTTAGTATTACATGTAGACTTCCGAGATCAAACTAACATTGGTTTTTTCCTTTTTCTCAAAAACTACAGCATTTCGTATGTTTCAATCAAAAACATTTCAAGAGAAGATTTACACCATGACAATCTTTATACCAAGTAAAGTTATGAGCAACACTGTGAGCATTTTTCAATCTTACTGATGTTAAATGCAAATTCTTGAATGGATCTTTCTATGTACTCTATGATATCCCAGGATATTTTAGATTCCATGTCAAATTAAGTGTCTCCAAAGATATAACACATGGAAGTGACAACTAAAACATATTTTATCACTCTTGTCGAGAACTGTCAGGGTTTCACCCTTTATACTTTTTCAGTCACTGGTTCACTGGAAATTACACTACCCTTACTTCTCATCAATCTGAGAGTCCAACTTCATAGAGCTGCTTAATTAAGCAGACAGTTTTACAAATATCAGCTGACCAAAAATAAGCAGGATACCAGCCACAGATGGTATTATTTGACATGGCATTTTGGCTGGTAACCTTAATCTGGTAAGCATAATTGTGCTTGGGCTACTTTTTTGTGCTTACGTAGCCGTATGTTCCAATTTCATTCACAGTTTAATTTGAAGTCATTATGGAGGTATTTTTTTTGTTTAGGAAGTAGCTGTTGAGAAAATAGCTGTTGTTAATAATAATATTATTATTGTGGTTTTCTTGGTATACATTTGTGAAAATGAACGTTGTGAAAATTGTGTAAATCTACGGCTAGCAAGAAGGATTTCTTTAAACCGAAGGGCAAATCAATAAACACATCCCAATCTTGGCAACCTCGCTGACGGCTAAATGAATGTTTTACCAACGTGTACAGACACACACACATTATTGGGCCGAGCTCCCCAGATATATCACCACCATTGAAGCTAATGCATGTAACCGGGGAAACAGCAGCATCGCCATGGCAACCATTTAAGCGCTTATTATTTACCCCCCACCCCTTCCCCTGCCTCAGGAAGACTGTACATGTACTTCAAAGCACAACAGCTGACTCCGCAGAATGATTAGTTTGATAGATGCAGTTGTTTGAAAAATTTAATGTTTATGAGGAAACCCTGCACTTTTTGTAATGGCATGAGAAAACTGCTTCAAGCATAAATCTTTGATAGATTTTATTACATATACAAAAATAATTGACTTATTTTTCCATCTGTTACATTTTAGTGACGTATGTTACTGGACCATATTCCATAGAAATATTGTATTATTTATCCAACATTTTAGGTTATTTGTTTATTAATTTTGTTCAAAAACTGTTTATTTAATACTGAAGAAAAAAAAAAACCAACAGCAGAAAAGAAAAACAGTGTGTCATGTGTGTGTTGTGGTGTTAAAGTGTCATAGCTTGGTTGTTGTCAACGTAATGCTGATTTATAGGGGGAAAAAGGAAATAAAAAAGATACAATAAAAGTCACGTGTGAAAGTTTCAGCTGAATACAGTCTCTGCTTCCTGAGAAAACAGCAAAGAACTGTCACAGTATTTTTTACAAGAACGTTGATTCCAGTACATTTAGCGAGGTAACAGCAGGTATTAACCAAAAGTTTGGCCACAGCATTCGTGATTGGACACCAACCCTCAGAAATCTGAGAAACAATTAGTTTCTCAGTCTCAGGTTCAAATGTTTTGGGCAAAACATTTTCCAAACCATATAACATCAAAAGAAATCCTTTCTTAAAAAGAAATATACTATTAACAGCTAAAGTGCTTCTCACCAAGTAAGTTTTTATGGTCATTAATTTTTAGAATGTTTACCAATCTATGACCCTACATGTACATCTTAAAGCGAATTGATGAAAACGTAGATATTCAAAAAATCTTTTCCTTGTCTCTGCATGGCATGCATGGTGCTGTTTTTCGGAGCTTTTCAAAAAGGGAGACTTTGAGCATGAATTCCAGTACCATCTGTACCTTTTTGTACAGGGGAATTGTATTGATGATGGCAATCTTCTTTCATTTAGCGCTTTGTCATATGAGTTGGACAGATTTTTTAATACCGATGTGAAGTGACAGATCAAGACAGAAATGTTATCCCGGATATTTGATATAATTGGTGTTAAGTTTATAACGAATGGATGGCATTCAAATTGAAAAGTCATTAATTTAATTGTATAAAAAAAATCAATTCCAATCCAGTATGAATGCTTTTAAAACACGTGGGGAGGTAGCATCGATCAAGATAACCTACACAACTGTACAGATGCATGGACTTTGATCAAGTAACCAGCAATCAGGCCTTGAAGCTACTTCTTCTTTCTTTCTCAACTTGTCCACTGAGCTAGCCAGCTGTATGTTTAACGAGCCTGCACAAATCTTTACAAGAGCGCTCAGTAGGAATTGCTCACAAAACTCTTCAGAACATGCCTCAATCGCATCATGACAATCAAAATAATATGTTCACAGGTAAGAAGTTCGTTTTATTTGGAGTAGCCCGTAGCGAGCTACCTAAGAGGCAAATTTGACCAACACTCAGCACTCCTGTTTACAGCTCTGACTGACCAATGTGGTGTTTTCGTTAATATAAAACAAACAAAAATCAATACCGAGCAATAATCAATTGGGTGTTGTTGACTCTGACAGTACACTGCATGTTTTCACAAGTGGTATTAATTTATTAGACCAGTGGGGGGAAAAAAAGGGCAGACAAATTAAATAAAATATTATGATGATTGGGAAGAGCTGCCAACATTTGCATCTTGCAATCAGGAGGATTTTGTACAACAATCAGGAAGCTGCTTAGAATTACACTCAACATAATCAGGGAGATTTCCAGATGTGTTGATCAGAACATGGAAAGATTATATATTTTCAGGGAACTTTCTGAAAAATCAGGGAGAGTTTGCGGCTCGGAATGGGCATGCTGGGTACACAAATTATCAATTTTGTAATATTGTTATGCCCTCAATAATTTTAAGATGCACCTTTGATTTTCTAGTCTGACAATATTTTCAGAATAAAATGTTGGCAAGTAGGCCTAATGAAGGAAGGGGGGTGAACTCACCGCTTGCTCACACTTCGGGCTCATGGGTCCATTCTCCTTCCCGGACTGCTGCTTGGCAAGCTTCATCAGGCAATGTAGGGTTTTGCCCTCGCGCTGTAATCCTCCTTCACAGTGGCTGGCTATCTCACTCTTGCAGCCTAAGATGACCTCTGGATTTACCATGAAGTCATCCATCAAGCTTTTGCGGGTGTCTTCGACCTCTGCTACGCAATCGCCCGACAACTTAGCACCTACATGACAATTGTACACACATGATTGAATAGACACTCCACAAAGCCCTTGAGATCTCTGTCTTACATGGTCAAGGTTGACTGCCCCCCCCCCACAAGGCTATCCTACGAATTATTGGATCAAGCAACTGAGCTGGCTGATTGGAAACTCTACAATTAGAAGAACTAGGGGGATAATCAGTGTTGTTTACTCGAGTCTGTGACTTGGGCTCAAGTCAGACTCGAGTTGCCAATTTCATTGACTTGTGACTTGACTCGACTATGGGAAAACTTACTTGTGGCTTGACTTGAATTGACATGACTTGAGGGAAAATGACTTGAGAGTTGAGAATTGACTTGAATAAATTTGATTTTACGACAATGCAGTTATTGTTTAAAATGAATGTGGCAAAATCTGGTCTTTGACAGTGATACCGCTGCCGATGATCTCAATGTTTTTAAGTGCTCTTGTCATTAAGGCAGAATCTTTAAATCTGCACGGATATGCAGACACGTGGATACAGCTGTCTATGGGAGTGACATGCAATGTATACATGGACTTGTTTACGCACAGAAACAGTGTATTGGGAGTGGGCTTATTTCGGGACATTATGTGACTTGTGGCTTGGCTTGACTTGCAAAAGTGTGACTTGTGACTTGACTTGACTTGCGAAAATTGGACTTGTGACTTGACTTGACATAAGCAAAGATGACTTGCGACTTACAAGCAACTATTTGGTCACATCTCACTCTTAGACAGAGGATACTGGAGACCCTTGCTCCTGTTGCTTATGGGGTGAATCAGACTGGAGTAATACCATATTACAAACCTTTGACCTCAAGGGAGTCTGAAAGCTTATCAATTAGCAGCATATCACTGAGCTGCCAACATTTGCATCTTGCAATCAGGGAGATTTTGTCCAACAATCAGGGAGCTGCTTAGAATTACACTCAACATAGTTGGGAAAAGGTTTCCATAATCAGGAATATTTTCAAATTTGTTCATCAGAACATTGGAATTCTGTTTTTCTTTTAAGGAGAACCTTTTTTTATGCAGAATCAGGGAGAGTTGGCAGCTCTGATATCCTGGGGGCTGGTTGTTGTTGTGACCTTAACCCCAAAACCAGCCAACGGAGCCAGCCAGTGAAGCCTGTATATCAACCCTTCTCTCTCTCTCTGCTCAACTCTCTCTCTCTAACTCAAAACTCTCACCAGTCAAGCAATGACCACTCTAAATACTGACCACACACAACCATTGACCACAGACAGACCGGACAACCGGACAAACCTTTATGTTTGGCATTCTCCAAGCAGATGAGAAGTTTGGACAGTCTTAGCTCGCGGTTCAGCTTGTCTCTGGGGCTGAGACACTGCGTCTTCTTCATGTCTTCACGGCATTTCCGAGCGAGCCGGTAGTTGGCCTTGAAGTCTTCATTGACCACGGTTTGACGAACGGTGAGTTTGTTACGACACTGGAGGAGAGAACAAACACATCTCATGCAAACGTTTTTTTTTTCTTATTATTTTTACAACATGGGTCTATTTTTACAAAGTTGTCAAGACACACATTTTCGACATCACTCACTGAATATTTACCGTACAAACGAAGTTCTGAGTCAAAAAGTGCAGCTGGACAAATGATTTAGAACAATCTTTCTCCTGTCATTAAGGAATATGTTAGTTTATCTCTATTTCGTAAAGCTCTTAAGACTCTATCCGTGTGAATTTCCATGATATGGAAAAGCGCCTTAGAAATTTCAATTGTTATGTTATGTTATACTAAATAAGTAATAAACCTTGTTTCACCGAATCAGAAAAAACAATTTATGCCCATATAAAAGTTAAAGGAAGAGAAAGTTTGGCTGTAAAATTTACCCCTTCACTCATGTCCTCCTTAAACTTATGCTTCAGAAGGCACTTGTAGATTTGGCCCTGGCCGGCAGCCTCAGCGGCACAGAAACGCTCGCGGTCGTCCCGGCAGGCGAAGAACAAGGCCCGATCGCTGTGGTAATCATCGGCTGTGAGCTCAGCTACCCGCAGGATCTGCTTCTTGCAGCCGCTCTGTAAATCTTTCAGTTTGGATTCCAGACAGTTGATGGTGGCACCTTGGTTATGAGGAACTGACGGAGCATTCTGGGAAAAGAGTCATACGATGACAAAAACAACATTAGGGCCGTGTCTGAATGGGCGGCTGTGGCTGCGGCTGCGGCTGTTGCTGAGGGTGTTGCTATGGGCCTGCTATGCTTTAACATATGTCAAAGTGGCAACCAAGTCAATTAGTAAACAGCCTTACACCCATACTTTCCAGATCATTTTCCAGTGGGGTGTCCAACCATTCAGCCACACAGGCTGTGTAACTAGTTCATAACTTTGCATTTCCTCCTTCCAAGGGGCCGTGCTAGAAAAATGGGTAACGAGGAAATCGCCACAGATGATGAAAGTTTAGTGATTAAACGGCCGAGCAGTTTCGGGTGGTGCAGTGACTAAACACATGCTAAAGGGTTAAGCAGCTTTATTAAATTGGGCCCAGGACTTGTCACAATCTTACTTTTCTTCCCTCAAGAGGCAGCGCTAGGAAAAAAAAAGACAGGCAATGAGGAAATCTTCACAGGTAGTGTAAGTGGGTGTACAATTTGAGGCTACGACTAAGGGCTGAAAATTGATCTTTGATTGATCCTTTTGATCACCTTCTATTGTCTAGGATTTTGTTATTTACCTTCACAGGGGGGCTGTTGTCATTGACAACACCGCATTTCTTCTCGATAATATCTTCCTTGCACTCCATGTAGAATCCATGGATGAGCCTGAAATCACTGAATGTGATTGTCTTCATCCTGTTCACGTATTGTCTGCATTGCACTGAGGTAATGTTCTCATAGACATCATAAAGACATGGCAGGACAAGGCCTTTCCCTCGATCCAGTTTTGCGCAATCTGGAAACTGGTTCAAAAAGAGGAAAGAGCAAGTGTAAAAGATTACTTCACAACAGAGAGTGTCTCTTCTCTTTGCAACAGGTTGCCCTAGTTACACAAACAAAGTAGTTTGATATACATGTACATGTACACTGTACATGTACATGTAAGCATGAAAGCATGAAAGTATCATTATCATTACTTTATACAATGAACAGGTTACCTTCAAAAGTTGGCCTTAGGCTGAAAAGTCGTGTATTCAAAAATGACGTTTATATACAGACCACTTTCACAAGTGTTTCAGGTAGCATGGAACCAGGCAAGGAACTAACTGGGCTAGGAACGAGGCTAGAAACCTGGCAAAGAAACTAGGGCAGGAGCCAAGCTAGAAACCTGGCATGGAACCTTGCTAAGAACCTGGCAAGGAACCTGGCAAGAAACATGGCAAGGAACCTGGCAAGGAACCTGGCAAGGAACCTGGCAAGGAATCAGGCTAGGATCCTGGCAAGGAATCGGGCTAGGATCCTGGC
>CM021529.1:5752048-5762903 GCA_010994315.2 Pisaster ochraceus
CTAGGATCCTGGCAAGGAATCTGGCTAGGATCCTGGCAAGGTATCAGGCTAGGAACCAGCCAAAGAACCAGCACGGGAACTAGGAAAATTCTAATTTCAGTTTGAAGAATCCAGTTTCTTACCTTTTGTTAAGAACAAAGAAACAAGAAGATTAACAAAATCATACTCTGTTCAGTAAAATCTTACCTTGTTAATTTCAGTTTTACAAACTTCAAAAGCTGCCGAGTCAAAACGCACATCCATGGTGAGGTTCATCTTGTAGTCCCACAAAAACTGCAGAAAAGGGGAAGGGGTGCAGGCAAGAAATACCGCGTAAAAAACCCATTAAAACCCCTTGACTTAAGTGATACTTGTAAATTAGTCAGCAGAATTAAACAGAATCAAATACACAGGACATCTTGAAAAAAACACTTTTTTAATTTTATTTTTTTGATATGTCACATCACCAGGTGACAAACAATATAATGTACAACAAATTGTTCAAAATGACATCAAAATCATGATAACAAATTTCACTTAATTTACAAACAATTTTTTTTTTTTTTAGTATTCTTGGCCTTAAGAGATGCAAACATATCAATATTTTATGGTAACAAAAATTCAAACGTATCTGAAGTTATTGGCTTTAAAGCAAGTGTGCATCAAACTATTGAATTTACAATTTGGAGTATTGTATCTACCAGTATGGCATCCTGGTCAAGTCCTTAACCCTGAACTCTAACAATGCCAGACTGTAAACCCTCTAGAGACCAAAGCGGCTGAAACTTCTTTGTACCAGACGCACAATGTGTACTGCGTGTACTTTTTTTCAATCAAAGAAAGTGTAAAAGTCATGTCCTGAAAAATGACATTTTCCTGTTTCCCTTTTTTTTCCCCAGACATTTTTTACATACACTGTAAATCAAATTGATTCAAACAAAGATCAACAATATTAGCGAAGTCTCTGGGTACAGTGAGGATCCTTGCAAATATATACAACATTGTAATAGTGAAAGGAAGGGGCCTTTTCCAAACCTCGGGTTTAGCCTCTGGCTCCAGGCTCTGATCGATGCTAGGAACACACTGCAAATTGTACAACACTAGCCTGAGCCAGAGCCCAAGGTTTGGAAAAGGCCCTTGGACTGCTTGGCACAAACAGAAACTGAAATCAAACATCTGTCATGTCTGTCATGTCTGTTATCAGTGTCACAAAATCAACAAAACGTATGTTTGTGGAACACGGCATTTTTAATGATAACTTACCCTGTTGCAGTTATCACCAAACTCAGTATTATCCTAAAAAGAGAGAACATACAGAAGAACTTAAATTTAATTTGAAATAAAGATGGCTTCCTTAGATTATTGACAAAGGTCGGAAAATACAAACTTTCAAGAAAAAAATATCCTATTATAATGACAAAAATAAATAATAGGCCTACATGTAATTAGCAGTAATACCAATTATTGAAATAACACTTTCCATGTCACACAGACATCACAAAGTGCTGTAAAAAAAAACACAAGTTATTAAGAAATGCAGATAAAAAGCAGTCAAAATAAAAGACAATGTAATAAAACAAAAAATTACAATAAAAATTAAGTGTTAAGGAAGTGATTCTTAAAAAGGTGGGATTTTAAATCTGATGGACTCCCAAAACACAGGCTTACATGTAGAGTTGAGGGCCGAAAAAAGAATTAGAGAAATATGAAACCAAAATGAAACATAAATATTGTGACAGTACACTTTCACCGTTCACTTAGAACACACCAGGCCCAATTTCATAGCTCTGCTTAAGCAAAAAATATTGCTTGACCAGTTGACAGTTTATGTACTTTTAAGCAAAAACAAAGTAGGATACCAGTCACATGTGACATGGTGTTTTAGCTGGTAACCATATTCTGGTTAGCCTAAATTGTTTTGTGCATACCGTAGCTAATTTTGTTTTGCTTACAGCAACTCTACAAAACTTGGCACTGTCAACCTCTTTTTAAATTGTTATGAAATAAATGCTAAAAAGGCAAGTTCAGTCTCAACCTGTTTTTTAACTTAGAAAGTAAAGCTATGTACGTACATGTGTGTGTAGCATTGCCATTCAAGCATGGCTGGCCAAGTCATTGGGTAACACTAAAATAATGAATGTGTTAACAATGTTTCCAGCTGAAAGTTCATACCATGATCATCTGAAATAATCCCTGTGTTTAATCTGAATTGGCACCTACAGGCTGAACTGCAATGGCTTGGACAATCCACAATAAACTAAGCTTTGCCCTTTTACCCTTAAATAGTTTCAGTGACTAGCCAGCAGAACCAGTGAGAGTTGTTGTTTCAGAAGCATGTACAGTGTAGGTATTTCACCAGTCCATATTTCATATAAAATAGGGATGCTTTTACTGAACAGTGCCATGGCCAGCCAGACCACTTGGAGTGAATTGCGACTGGTCCTCAGTGTATTTTAACAGGCATTAGGCCAGTGGACCTATACATTCTATTCTAAAGCAGGCAACCACTATGTTCTTTCTGACATTATTTATTGGAACGTATAGTGTGTGGCGACGTGTCAATATATGCCCACCAGCCACGAGTATGATGACAATGCAATGTTCCATGAGCTGTTGTTACAGTTGATGTGCATATGTACATGTACCAATGAACATGATGCTTTTAATCATACATGTATTGGTTTGATTATTTTTATCATTTATTTAAGGAAGTATGTCTGTCGAGCCCCAACCTAAAACATATTCTAGTTTTTGTCATTACACATCCAACAGCATGATAGCACAAATAACAGAATGAATAGTAATTGGTAATTGAGAAAAATTTGGTCAGTTTTAGAAGTGGGAAGAAAACTACAATGCCAGAATAGGCGCGATTAGCAAACAGGATTTCTAAATAATAAGCATGCTCATCCCAAGTTTTTAGTTTTGTTTCAATGTAAATGCTAACAAACTATTTATATCAATGTAAATTGAAATTGTTATAACAAATTGCTATGGGTAATTTTATTTTCAAGAATTTTGTGTAAATAGAGTTTAAAAATTGATTTCATGGGAAAAATATAGTGTTCGCTACCAGTTGTTTTCTTGTTTTCACAGTAAACATGACTGTTTATTTTACTGGTGGAAATGTTTTGTTAGCACTTTACAGATAATGTTAAGAATCCTCATGTGCTTTGTTAACGTTTTCATGTACAACCCTCTTTAGACATACAGAGACACAATCAGGGTTCTCCAATGTTCTCCCCAGGTTTTTTTTTTTTTGGTTTTTTTTTGGGGGGGGGGAAGGCACTCTAGACCGAAGCATGTGTTTGGCCCTACTGTGCAATCTGGAGCATTCTTTATGGTTTTCTCTTGGTTTTTAGAGAGAAAAAAAACACAAAATAAATCAAATCTTTCTTTTTTTCCTTTCGTATCGGCCCGATACACTAGCTTGTGCATGGGGAGAACCCTGACAATGAATGGTTCGTCCATGCAAATTTTCTCAGGACATAAACTCCATTGGTTTATTTTCAGGAAGTTCTTCTGTCATGTGTTCAAAAGCATTCAAATGGAAAGTAATGCATAATTGCACACCCACCCTCTGATAGACCATGTCATCTTGTAAACAGACAGAATGACCTTGCCAGTATGTAAAGGTACAAATCAAAACCTCTGCCCAAGAATGTTTCAGTTTTGCCCGTTTGGATTTTGTTTGTTTACAAGTTTGTCTGTCTGTATTAAGTGCATAACATGTATTTCAAAATCTTATGGATGGTTTTCCGCAAAATGTCCTCAAATAATTAATCCTGGGGATACGTATCTTTCAACAAGTGCTTTTTTGCCGCGAGTATTTTACCATCTTGAAGTACTCTTATTTTATTTTAAAGAAAAACAACCTCTTACTCGTTGAATTCCCTTAATACAAACCCAAAAGCATTGAGATTAGTCAATAAAATGTCCAAGGTTCTTGATCTTTCTGTTCCAAGTGTGATCTTAAACTAAAACACTTTTCTGTACCAATTGCAATATGATTAAGCACACTGTATGCAGTGACTGTGAGGAGCTCTACTACAGTAGGCCTGGATTTTCATCTTTGAGCGGACAAGGCCTGTTTCATTGTGCAAAGGGCACTGCCATTTTTGAAAACCACTTTTTGGGAGGCCAAGACATTGGCAACAGAGGTCGTGGCCTCCATGCCACATGGGTGCCACAAAATCAGAGTCCAAAGTCTAGACTTTGTCTGGGTCACAAGGCACCACCTGAACGCAAGTAGGAGATTAAAGACTCTGTTTACTTGTACGTCTTCCCATCTAGCCTTGGTGGTCTTTCTTCATGGTTTAATCGACTTGCGTGCAATTCCTCGAAAAAAAAACACTAAAATTTGCGCTGCAAATTTACTGTGTGGTTTTTATCTCGGTGGTTTATATCCATTTACAGTCATGTCTAGTTTGTGTATGTATTTAGTCGCTCAATTTCCTCCCCGAGGTCAGATGGTTTTTTCGCATTTGATTGAGTCATTGTTAAAGAATTCTATAGGGTACTTTCAATCTTCAAAAATCCTCAAAATTTATCATCGTATCGGAGATTTTACCCGACAATAAAATCACCCATCAAAATTGTGGAGTCCAGCACTACCTATACCAACAGCTTGGTGAGTATATAAGCCCTGTTTAAATGCACTGACAAACTACCACCCAAATGTTAGAACAATATTTGTGATGCAATCAAGCAAATGAGTCATTTGTCGACCCAGGTTTGTCAACTCATTTTTTTTTTTTTTATACATTTGAAAAGAGCTATACTTAAGCTTTTTTGAAACGGTTAAAACCTTATTTTTATACCACCATTGGTTTAAAAGTTGTGAAAGTAGAAAACACCAATAGATGTGAGAGAATGAAACTGAGAAAAAGAGGTTTAAAGTCGAGTTGTTAATTGAAAATACATCGCCTTTATCAACACGGCCACGACCCTGCCGGTTTTAAACGGCCGTTTAAGACCGAGTCACTACTCTTTTATTCCCTTATTTTAACCCCTTTTTTATGTTAATTATCAGGAAGGAAGTTGCCAATATAAAATAAGATATATTTCCGCAAGTTAAAAAAAAAATAAAAATTTAATGAAAATTTCACCCCTGTAGGCTGTTTTGACTTGTTTCTCCATACTAATATTTCCAACAAACGACTCATTTATCTTGATCGAATCACATTTACATGTAGTGACTACAAGTAAAACCAGTTACAGAGGCTTACTGCTTCAAGCATTACTGGCCTGGAATTGTAGGGAGGACACTGTATGGCCTCTGTTGCCCAGTCATGCCAGTCTTGGTCTTTGTGGCCTATACAAAAGTTTCCCGCAGACTTTAACATTTTCCAATGGACATGATGGAAGTGCACTTTGCAAACTGAAAATGACCTTGCCCTCTCAAAGATCCAGGCCTGCTTTTCCTAAAAAACTGTTAATTAATGTGAATGTGCTACGTGTAGTGTTCCTTACGAGAATGTACACATCTGATGTTGAACACTTACAATGTACATAGTGGGTCTACATGCATTCCATTCACATATAATTTTGTATGCGGGTTTTTTATGTCTTTATGGAAGTATACATTGTAGGAATGTCAACCAAAATGTAAATTTGTACTAGAAATATGAGCGCAAACAAGGTACATACATAACACGTACATTTAGGAATAGCCCTGCAAGCAATACACACTACACATGTAAGTACTGTACTGTATTTCATCAACTGTCACAGCCTCATGGGGAGTTTAAAAGATAATTGTTAGTCTACATGTATACCCAAAATAAAATGAAAGTAAATATAGCAGAGAAGCACCAACACTTGTTATGTACACTGTACATGTAGATTTACAATGTACATGTACAAGGAAAAGAGTGCATTTAGCTTTATAAAGAAATGACAGTGCCTCAGATTTAGCCAAGTCGGCCAGTCCGTGGGAAGAATCTTCCTGCAAATAAGACTTTAAGCATGTCAGAACTGTTTTATGACAACACTTGATGCCAACAAGTACAGGTGAAAATCCACACTAACTGGTGGAGGGGAGCATTTAATGCGCAGGTTGAACATGTTGAACTACCGACCGATTCGCCTTGCCAACATGGTTTACGTGTATCAGGCCTTGAAACAACCCATGGCACCCACAGCAACTGCCGTGGTGCCCTGTGCGTTTGCCGTGGTGCCCTTTGCAAAGTTCCAATACAAATTGACATTTTCCTCATAGAGTGCCCCTTACCAGAGGAAAGATGCTAAGCCCCTTCAAGAGCGAAGTTCAAGGCCTGCATGTAATTACAAGGGAACCACCAAATATAACCACTTCTCTTATAGGCCTCCCCATCATGGTATCATGATAGACCATCAGAAGGACATCGTAGGAGTTATCATGATACATGCACTTGACCTCCCCGCTCATAAAACATGTTGGCTAGGCGAATCGGTTGTAACTACAACTCTCCATTCAACAAAAAAATGCACAACAACCTGCAGCAAATTTCTTCTCTCTTTTTGAGGAAAATTTTAATGATTGAAATGAGCCAAGATTCCTCAAAATCTGCTTTTGACCCACAGGTGACTTGACAAGTGCATAGAGCAGATGAACATGTATGGCTATACCATTAGCAAAATTTAAAGCTCAAGTCAAAACTCATACATATTCGATTTTTTTCTAACCTTGATGCCAGCTCGCTTGCGATTCTGCGTGGAGAGAAACACAGGGTGGGTTTTAAGAACAAACAAGTGCAATCGACCAAGCTTTTCATTTAAAACCCTGAACCTTGATAAGGCCTACGTACTGTACTTAAAACAAAATAATAATAATGACAATCTGTCAAAACCCAAACCCCCAAACCAGGGCTCAAACATAGATGTACATGTAGGTCCATGGCACTGGCAGCACAGAACTTTTACCGGGAAAAAAAATTATTTGTGCATTTCCAGCCTAACTCTTTTGCATGTCATACATTTGTCCATTGGTGAAATTTAGGAGACACTTCGTCCATTGGAAACCCAACCAATAAATGAGTTGGGCCTAAATCTTAAGGTTCAATGCATGCTGGTGGGGAGTGAGGGGGAGGGGGAGGGGGGTTGGTGGAAAGGAAAGAGAAGCAAACCTTTCATTTGAGGATACTGGCCCAGGCTAAATTCACTGGAAAACAGTTTAGTGGGACCTGCAAAGTTGGGGCCTGCAAATCCTTGGGCTCATAAAACAAGAATCTACATATATGTAGCTCCAAAGTGAAGAATTTTCAGCTGGCATGGTTGGGCGTGATGCCATGCTCACATGCTGTATCCAAGAGTTTACACCAAATAAACAGTGCCAACAACCAACCAGCAAAAATGGAATGAATTGTGATTGATATGGGTTGGTAAAGGTTATTCATCAATGGTACGCTAAGAAGAGACATGCCAGCTTCACATGCCAGGAGACAACAATTCCCATTATGAAACCCAATGGTTCCCAACTTCACCGATGGAAAACATAATGTACATTGTACGAGTACTGCATGAGCACAGCCACTTGTGAAACACCAGTGAGTTGTTGCACAACCAGTTGTATCGCTACATCGTTCGCTACAAAACCCATGTGTAGTGTTTATATTGCAATATGAGGTGATTACACAAATCCTGCACAAAACCAACTTTGAAAATGAAATAGGCTATTGAGGTAATGCTCAGTTTCTTGATCAGCTCTGGCAAACTTGTCCACTCCTTTTCAGTACAGTATGGTACAGGATAAAAATAAAACTACATGTAGGTAAGTACATGGATTTGCACTGAAGCCAGTTAAAAGCCCTGGGAACCAGTCAAAATTCTTGCCAAGGGGTCAGCCTAGATAGCCCTATGTTAACAAGCATCTGTATTTGATATGAAGTATGGACAAGCGCAAAAGCTGACAGACCAGTGAAATGAAAATCTAATTGGTCTTGACTGCTGGCTAGTCACTGAAAAATTTAAGGGCAAAAATCCTGAATAATATTTGATTACACTGGCGCAGACTGTGTTGCCTTTGGATCAAACAAGCTGAAAAAGAATTGATGTACAAAAGTATTTAACCCACACAAAAGCCCCTTTCACACTTTATTCTCCAATTTGGTTGACCTTTTCATACACTGTCAGCCCTGGCCAACCACCAAATGAAATCGTAGTGCTCCCCCCCCCCCACCCCGATTCCTACAGAAAAATTTACACAGTCTAATTAAGGGATTGGAACCCATGTCTGACTCCCACAGGTATCATTACACCTACAGTAGTTAGTACTAACCACCAAGTGTGCCCGGTGACAAGAAACCAGTTTGATGCAATTAGCACTAGCAGCCGTTAACCGCAAACAATTCAATAGATTTTATGATTTGCATCAGGAAAAACATGTATGGTTCTACCCCGACAGTTTACAACAGGTTTGTAACTGTGCCAAGTTTGCAAGGTGACTTAAACTTTATTAATATAATGACTATCACAATTCACAACTAGTGCATCGGGTGGCAAGTTTGCGAGATTACACACCAGTAACATTAAAAATTTGTGGTGGCAAAGTTGGCTAGGTAACGAAGTCACTGACATTCATGTATAACATTTACTTGCCCTAATTGATATTTTAGATACAATTGAGAGAGTAAACAAGCGCAGAAAGAGGATGGGTAAGCCAAATGCTTGAATGTTTCGTATTAATCGGTAGGATTGCAGAATACCCCGCAACTTTGCTCCCCTCAGAACGGCAGACCCATTAACCGTGTGGCTTCCAGAGTTGCGGGATATTCTGCAACTAAGCCTAAGGGGGCCGGAATCTACCCACCTCATTGGCATTTTGTAGACAATCCAGCACCACAAAATTGTTGCCTCGAATATTCTTGCCACAAAATGCCATCACCTCCTGTTGACATGCAGGATGATCTGCAATCCTAATAGGTCTACCTGGGCTTCCTCTTAGAGGCTGTTGTACCCGAGGTTGGACTCTGGGTTGCTGAAACTGGTCTTGCTGCCCTTGGCCTTGCCCTTGGCTTTGTTGCGGAATTGGAACATTTTTAGGGTTTGCAGGCACGTTAATGTTATTAACGTTATTAAAGTTTCTACCACCATCTTGACCTTGCAGGAGGCCCGGATTCACTCCTTGTTGAAGTTGAGGATTCCTGAAACCTTGTTGGGGCTGTTGTTGTTTAAAATGACGCTGATTATAAGTGGCTTGCCCGGCTGCGGCTTGATTTTTAAGTTGTTGGAACGCCGTCTCTCTTGCTGCCATAGCCACTTGCTGCTGATTAAGGACGGCGGCGTCATGGTCGCCCATCCCCACCCCCGCCGCACCACCTCCGGGAGGCTGCTGCTGACCAACTCCTGCAGATTTCTGGAAATTCCTTGGTGGTCCACCCTCCACGGCAAAATCTCCCCGTCTCGGATCATTTTGTTGTTTGATGGGATCGGAGGTAACTAAAGAAATACATAAGGCAACACACGCAGCTAACGATAGGACACGTAGATTGCCCGCCATCTTGGATGGTGAATTTTCTCCGTAAAAAAAAAGTCAGTTGTTGCGTGGAAGAAGTGATGACGTCTCGTTAGTTATTCAACTTGCTCTAGTCCCTTTACTTTTAATTTTATGGCAAAACAGCGGCATTATGCTACACATGTACAGTGTATACGTATTTTACACACGAGTGGCAATTGGGGTGCAGGGATTATCCGTGTATAAAAACACTGTCAGACCTGTAACTAGTCGTTTGTCTCTTTCACACGTTCATTGTAATGATAAGTTGTCGGGAGGCAAGGTGCTTTGGACCTTTCTCTTTTTGATGTTAAAGATGCTAGCTCTGTGGGGTTTTTTTTTTGCCTATTTGACCCAAAATTATGATTAAAGTTGTAAATATTGAGTAATTTGAGTACTGCTGGGACAGTTTTTGCTACCACCTCATAATTTTTAACCACGGGTATCGTGTTGTAAACTTAGAAAACACATATAGGCCATTTCACTATACATTTTACTGTCCTTCCAATCATCATTTTTACCTCTCGAGAAAGGGGAAAGGGGATTGGGTGGGCGGGGCGTGGGCGGGGTGCGTTGAAAAAGGGCATTCCAGATACAGTAAAGGTGTCTTAGCAATTACCATAGGGACTTATTGGGAAAGTTGCACAGTCTGGAATTAACAGTTTGTAGTAGAATTTGTCTACACACATGTATGTCATGATTGGCCTTTAATAATCTTGGAAAGTAAAAACTGTTAACCCAATTAAGGCTAATTACACGCATTTGGAAAATTGTTATGATAAGTGAGAGTGTTCTTGCTTGTGAGACCGCACTTTGAAATCCCTAGATCCGAATTCACTATTTACATTACATTTAAAAATGAGTGAGGTGTTTTCAAGGTGCAGAAAACTTTGTTAATTTCAAGCGGAAAGAACAATGGACTTCGCCAGAAAATACAAAGACTGTGAAAGACAACTTTACAAATTTTGGATTAATTGGTCTCTCGAAAAAAATTGTCAAGTTTAATGCCAATTTCATCAAGTTTGGCTGCGCATTTGGCTGTATTCTGCATCTCGGACTGGTGCTTGCGGTGCGTGGTTCACTTTTGATGATGACATGAAATAATGACTCTTAGTGGTTTCCCGCAATCTCAGATTTTGTCATCCCCTGTGAAACTATACAATTTGTAGTTTCAAAGGGGATGACAAAAACTAAGACTGAGACACCACTGCTACAAGAGTCAATATTTCATGTCTATGTCATCGTCATGCCTGATGTTGACAAAATTGGAGACTTTTGAGTGCTACTGCTAGGTGGTAGCAGACTTACCTGGTAAATTTCCATTGTTTACATAGCATGGGTACATTAACAAGAACGATGGATTTACCTGGTAAGTCTGCTGCCACCTAGCGTCCCAAAAGTCCC
>CM021529.1:5772688-5785527 GCA_010994315.2 Pisaster ochraceus
ATAAGCGTCAGAACCAGTGGATACATTGTACCAGCCCTGTGATAAATGTCCATTACTGTTACTATTAAGACTGTATTTGACTGGAATGAAATTGACTCAAACACTTTTTCTCTTGACAGTGTTTACAAATTGCAGTGATGAGGACAACCTTCAGAGACCTCTGGGCACAATAAAGAGTCCCAACTACCCGAGCAACTACCCAAACGATGCTGCTTGCAAATGGCACATCAAGATTACCTCTAACGAGGTGGCCACAATAAGGTTAGTTAGTGAGCTGAGGATAGCCGTCACTTTCCTGGATTTCTTGCCTCTAGACATCTTTGCGTTAGGGCCTTGTCGCACGAGGCAACTTTTCCAGGCAACTTGAAGGCAACCGATTGTAGTGCATGCTACAGGACCATTTCCGTAGCACATGAGGAGTTTTTCAAACGATTTCTTGCGATCCCCAAGAAAATATGTGAAAATTCAAATGCCTTTTCTTCTTGGAACTGGTTGCCTGTAAGTTGCCTTGTGCATGTTGTGTAACATGGCCCTTAGACAGCCTAAACTGTAAACATCATGAATAGGCCTGGGCAGCGGGGAAACCATTAGCTGCCTATATTGAACATCTAGTTCCATTTGCGTAGTTACTAAATATAACGCACAACAACTCCAAGATACATGCGCCTTTGAACATGCCTTGGCACTATGCTTCCATGCCATAGTTCACTTGTTGCCGAGTTGATCGTCTTTTTTTTGTGGGGGGGGGTACATGTAGGATAATACATTTTTTATTACTTAATGTACAATTTGATAGTTTGAAATTACCGCAAATCATGTGACAATCATGCTCTCAACAAGACAGAATCTATGCAAGAGGTGTTTATAATCCGCTTTATTATCAGTGGTTGTGTTTTAATAGTGCGATGATGTACATGTTATCAAGTGCATTACAGTATCAGCGTGTCAGGGCCGTGTGGTCTCGAGCATCGAGACCACTCAAGTTCTGATTGCTGACATGTCAGAGTGTGGGTTCAAATCCTGGTGATGACACTTGTGTCCTTGAGCAAGAAACTTAAGCACAGTACATAAAATTGCTTCTCATCACCCAGGAGTAAATGGATATCTGCGGGGATGGGGGTCGTTGATGTGAGTAATTAGCAACCTGTGCGCAAGTGTGGCTGCCGGTGCTGCATACTCCAAAGGAGTTTCTAAATGAGGGTTTCAGGAATACCTAAAAGGCCCAATGGAATAGGAGAGGTTATCTTGTAAGGTGCAAATTTTGGGGGGAAAATCCTCAAGACCACAGGGCTTGTACATGTAGTTCAAAATGTTTACTGGACCAGGGGTGGATTTCACAAAGAGTTAAGACTAGTCTTACATGTATCTTGAGTTAGGACGAGTTACTCGTCCGAACTAGTCTTAAGTTTTTAATAACCCCTAGGACTAGTCCTAGGTTAGGACTATCTTTGTGAAATCGACCCCTGCAGAACTTTTTTCACAAGACCAGAATCAAAACAAGAGAAAGCTTCGTAACCCAGTTTAACATGCACTTAATTTACAGTAGCTGTTTATATTTGAACAAGCGCTAAAACATGTAAGAGATGATTTATTTAATTTGTCTTTATGGGTGTTACATGTCACAAATCAATAGAATTAAATGCTGTTTCATCAGATCAAAATCTCATCAGATAAATTTCAACATTTGAACATATAAAAAAAATTTTCAAGACATTACACAGTTGAGGTTTTAATCCTCATTAATAAAAAAAATGGGTTTTTTTTAAACAAGACTGCCTGACTTGTCTGGTCAAAAGTTTACTGGCACAGCAATGAAACTACTGGCCTAGGGCCTGCTGTCCAGCCCCGACGATGCCCATTATTATTATTATTTTTATTATTATTTGCATTATTTACCCATGGAGTCTGTCTCAAGCAACTCCGAAAATTCTCCCCTTGTGGATAAAACCAACCAAAATTCTCTACCTGCGTAATTCTCAAAACTGTCTACAGGTTTACAGATTTCCGCCTGGTCAAAAGCAAAGATTGCCACTTGGACTTTCTGTCCATAACTCCACAGAGCACCAACTACATGTACTGTGGTGTAGATCTACCTCCCACCTACATCTCTGAACATGTTGAAGCGGACACACAGACGATAGTCATCACCTTCAGGACGGACAAGGTCATGCGTGAGAAGGGCTTTGCTCTGGAGTATTATATCGGTGTGTATCAAGAAAATAAAATGTAGTATTACTCATTTTTAACTTTGTAATCTTATTCATCTGCATAAACACTCGATGTATCCAGTTGAGATGTTCTTGACCAAGTATTCTGACAGGTTCCTAAGACAGAGAATGGGATTGGAGATACAGCTTTTGAGGTACATGTAGCTGGTCCTACATGTGTACATGTAGATGCTAGAATGAACTTCCACTCATGCCAAACAATCAAGGGTTTCAAAAGCCATCTGAAAACATACTTTTTAAGGAAAGCTTTTAATGTACGACTGTTTTAAATTAAGATATTTCTACTTAGTAAAGTATAAATTGTCCACTATTTTATTGTTTGTGCTAACAAGGCGTTGTACCTCAAATGTTTTCCAGTCACTGGCTGGTTGAGTTGTAATTTGTTACTTAACTTTAGTGAAATATTTCAGTCTGAAATCCTGTCAACACCCTGGTCAAGGTTGAGGAAATAGCATTTGAAAACCTCAAAAATCACCGTAGTGTATTCCTGATTGAGCCTAAAACTTTCACATGTTTGTTACATGTACATCTTGTACATGTATATGTTGGTCCACATAAAATGTGAATACTGGTCTTTGACAATGACCATTGTTGAAGGTTTCGCTTACTGTTTGAATAATTTTGACCCATGCAATCTCAAGGTGCTCGACATTCTCCAAGCTGTAACCCCATCACAGAATTCCACTGCGGCGTTGGGAACTGTCTGCCACTGAGCTGGACATGTAACAGCCGGAAGGATTGTTTTGACGCATCAGACGAGTCTCCTTTAACTTGCCGTGAACGTATGTTGAATTTTAACCAGAGAAGACAAACCCTGACTTTTTAATTTAAAAAGAATTTAAAGACCACCCTGTTAGGGAATTTTAGAATACATGTATGAATAACTCCTTTCTTTGTTCAGTCTTAAGGCGTGTTTATAGTTGGTCACACGATGATCATGGTGTGTGCCGTGGCGGAGGGGTTAAGAATGTAAAATGTGGAAAGATATTTATCTAGTTTGTGATTTTCTCTCGTTATGTTTACATTCCCCTCTCCTGCCCTCTCCCTTTTCTGGCAGTCCAAACCTTGAGTAACCTGGTCCCAATTCCATACAGCTGCATCAACACAAAAAGTAGCTAATCGCAACAAAATAATTCTAACCAGATTAAGGTTACCAGCCAATACTATCATGCCACATGTGACATTTGTGACTGGTTTTCTGTGAATTTTCGCCAATCAGATATTCGTTAAGCATTTTTGGTCTTTGCTTAAGCAGCTCTATGAAATTGGGCCCTGCTGTCTTTGGTTACTTAGGCCTACAGTGTAAAATATCCAATGATCATTTCAAATTTGTGTCTGACCTGTGTCCCAGTTTTTAAGTTGATGGTATTCTCTTATAAATGAGAAACGGACCAGTGTTTCCCCGCGGCTAATGAACTGAGCTGGGTGGTAAAAAAAATTGAGTTGATAATTGAAGCAAAGTTTAGGCAGCCTGAAAACTGCCTACACAGCACACACACAAATACTCAATAATTCCATCAGCGTCCAAATTGTGAGTTCTTGATTTTTTTTTGAGGGGGGGGGTGTAAATCTTCACACTGAGGTGGTTGTGTTGGTAAACAAAAATTAGTTAGGTAGTCACTGATAATAGTGAGTTTTTTATTGAAGGCAGGAGAAACGATGGCTAGGATGTTAATTTCTTTCTTTTTTTGGTGTGTGTTTTGGGTTTTTTTTTTACAGCGACAACTCCAAAACCGTTGACAACTGTGCTGTGGCGTTGCAATGGCCACGAGATCCTGTGCGAGTCAAGGGTCACCGGCAAACCTGTATGCCTGTCCGAGGCGAAGAAATGTGACGGACACTTAGACTGTGCTGATGGGCAAGATGAGGAAGGCTGCCACTCGGTCTGTCGTCATTATTATGATGGTAAGGAATTCTTAAGTAGGATCTGAAACTTTGCACAATGGAACTAGGTGCCTGGGTAAGGTGCTCGGTAGTACCGTGTACTTAAAATCTCTCGTATGAACTGTGGTGCCTTGATCGAGAGAAAAGCTGGACACGGATGTATGCAGGCTTTGTCATATCATCGTGTATCCCTGTTGTATCCCCTAAAATAGCACTTAATGTTCTGTGATAGTTCGTAGTTGTCAAAAAGTTGTATCTCGATTAAAATAGCCTAGATGTCTACACAAAACAAGTCTGTGTCGGGATAACACGTTTTTTTCACTGACACAACAATATCAGGGTTTCTGTGGTTCCTTAAAAAAGTATTTAAAAAGTCTTTAATTGAACTATCCAAATTTAAGGTCATAAACAGCATTAAAAAGAATTCAATTTAGTTATTTGAGGTCTTCAAAAGTAGATGAGGCGTGTAATGAATTTTCAACTGCTGGTAAAGGACTGATTTATGTCGCATGTAAACAAAAATAACAACATAAAGTGTAGTGGGTATAGCTGTTTCCCCTGCTTTGTTCACTTCTGGATCTGAATCTGAATTATATGGTCAGTGAAGCATCCTAATGAAAACATCACACCAACTTTTGTAAATAAACAATGAAGAAATTTCAGTTTTAGACGTGGGAGGCAAACCTCTATAGGGAAAACCCACGCAGTCGGATAGGGACTGAAAACCCAATCCACGTGCAAGGCTCCGGTGCGGGTATCGAACCAAGGCTCACAGAGGTGAAAGGCAGGGACAGAAACCACTGAGCCAACCTGACTGCCAACTTACTTTTGGTTTAACTTTAGGCATTTTAAGGTGAGGAGATACCCTGGATATGTCCTGCAGATCATAACATCAAGTTGTTCAGAATCACCACAATACTTAAGAGAATCTAAGTACATGTACACGATGTTACCGCAAATCTTTATAACGAACTCTTGGCGTTGGATGCCATTCAGTTGCTCTGTGGTCCAACAGTTGTTATACTCACTCTAGTTATTTTCTCCTGTTCAGTACGTTACGTGCAGTCATTGCAGTGATTTGTTTACTGATGATCATATCATTTTTTCCTCCTCTCTAATCAGCGGAATCCAAAACTTTCACATCTCCCAATTTCCCTCAAAGTTACGACGCCAATCTTGATTGCTCGTGGACGCTTTCCGTCGGGGAAGGAGCGATCATCCAACTCCGGTTCCATACCTTCAATCTTGAACAAGGTTATGACACGGATTATGTGAACGTGTACGATGGTGATTCAGAAGGGGTGAGTGATTGACAATGCTTCAACAGCCCTGGGAGGTGTTCCAGGGTAGCGTTGATTACAAGGTGCTCAGCCTGGGCCCAATTTCATAGAGTTGCTTAAGCAGAAAATATTGCTTTACAATTTCCTACTAACCAAAAAATGAACAGAATACCAGTCACAAATAGTACATGTGAAATGGTATTTTCGCTGGTTCCCTTATTTTGGCAAGCCACAATTTTGTTGTGCTTAGCTACTTTTCGTGCTTAAGCGGCTCTATGAATTTAGGCCCTGACCTGCATGCTCTGGCACAGTAGCTGGCTCTGGCCCCACACAAACATGTACACACACAGTACACTGAGTCCACACACAGCACAAAATGTTGCTTAGCAAATTTTTTTGCAAGGCAAAAGATGAGTTAGGCACCAGTCGCTACAATGTAAACATTATGGAATGTTGGCTGGTAACCTGTTTCTGCTAAGCTTGATTTTTCTGTGCTTAGCAAGTTTTTGTGGCTATAGGCTTTATGCAATTGGACCGTGTAGGTGTGTGCATGGGTACATTGTACATTTGAGAGTGGTTTCAGTACTAATTGTGTGGTGGCTGCGGCAGAAACCAAGACCAAGCTGAATGGTATGAATGGTCTGGCATCTTTTTACCAAGTGGGAAATAGCACTCAGTTTGGATGATGGATACAGGAAACATGACAATGAAAGTGGCAATATCTTTATGTTCTTTTAGCCGCAGTTTCTGATTGGTAACTACTATTCCTTTGACGGAGACATCCACGTTCCGCCACATGTCATTGATGGAAAAGGCAATACAATGTTGATAATTTTTCACACCGATGCGTCATCAAATAACATGGGATTCAATGTGACTTATCAGACCAAAGGTAATGTAAATATGTCTTGACTACCAATCTAGGGCTCGATATCACAAAATATGAATCATCTTTAGTTGAACTGTCGGTATTGTCATAGTGGTTTGTATTGTGACATTGCATTTTTCTTAGCAATTAAGATTGATACTTGTCTTAGGATAAACATAGGATGCCTGGTGGCTGCCGCAACCCTCCAATATTAACTGATATAGGCCTTGAAGGATCCCCTGTACTTACATGCTGGTAATTTGTCATGGCCAAGCGGTCTATTGCCCTGGACTCATACTCTGGTGGCATCATTATTATGGTGTGTGTTCGAATCCCAGTCATGACACTTGTGTCTCTTGAGCAAGACACTTATCTATGATTGCTTCTCTTCACCCACAGGTACCTGGGTACCTGTTAGGGCAGAGATGGTTTCTTGTGATTGATTTAGCTCGTTACGCTACATACCTGTTGTTTTTTACTATATATATATTTTATTTTATTTTTTTTCGTTTATTCTTATTTCCCTGTTTTTCTTTTGTATTGTTTTGCCAGTGAAGAAGTGTAATAAAATAAAGCAAATACAATTAAATACTTGGCAGCTCAGGCTGCATACTCTCCAGGGAGCTGAGAGGGTTTAAAGAATGAAATAAAATGCCCAGTGACCAGGGCTCGATTTCACAAAGCGCTAAGAGTCATCTTAAGATGAGTTGTCAGTATTGCCATAGTGATTTGAATTGTGGCATCACACTTTGCTCAGCAGTGACGACTGATTCGCAGTTAAGATCAATCTTAGCTCTTCGTGAAATCGGCCCCTGGGGTAATAATGTTCAAGTGCCATGAGCGTTGAAATTTGGGGACACCAGTGCTATATAAGTGTCTATTGCATCCAATATAATAATAATAATAATAATAATAACGGCTATTTATATAGCGCTCATATCCGTCACTCAGTGACGCTCAAGGCGCTTCAACATTAAATATTTTCCTGCAAGGTATTTGGGGGCTACGTTTGAAGTATGAGACCTACTCCTTTACATAGCACAATGTAATGGTTTACAAGGTGTTGTGGGGCAATATGCAGCCAATCAAACCAGGAACACCGGGGCGGACCCGTTCTCTTTTCGATAAGTGCACTGGGTTCTTTTTCGTGCGTTACACAACACACGGGACCAACGGCTTTACGTCCCATCCGAAGGACGAAGCAATCATGGTTAAGTGTCTTGCTTAAGGGCACAAGTGTCACGACCAGGACTCGAACCCACACTCTGCTGATCAGAAACACCAGAGCTTGAGTCCAGTGATCTTATCCGCTCGGCCACGACACGCCAATATGATAATTACCCGAATCAAACTGGTCTATTGTCACCAAGCGTGTGTGGGGGTTCTAGAGATTAGACATCCGCTCTAGAATGGCGAGGGTCGTAGGTTCGATTTCCATCCAAGTAGTATGCCCGTGTATTTGTTTCCGCTGGACCCGTTTCTTTAGGAAGGGGGGGTGGGGAATGCACTGAGTATGCTGTGCTTACCACACATAAATGTAGGGAAAAATATCTTCTTATATTAATCATCTGTTGTTGTCTTTGCTATGTCCAGGTAAATGCCTAAGTGATCAGCAGAAATGCAGTATAACGGATCACAACTGTTTTGCTAAGTCGGAAGAGTGCGACAACATATTGAGCTGCATGAAGGGACAAGATGACCTGGGCTGTAACAGTAAGATACAAAAAAAAACACGCTGGAATCAGAGCCCAATTTCATAAAGCTGTTAAGCAGACATTTCTGCTTAGCAATTTTCTTTACTTTTCAAGAAATGAGCGGGGTACCAGTGGCAACATTTTTAACTTTATGGAATGTTGGCTGGTAAACTGTTTCTGCTGAGCAAGATTTTTCTGTGCTTAGCAAGTTTTTTTGTGCTTAGCAAGTTTTTTGGTGTTTATAGGCTTTATGAAATTGGGCCAAGATAATAATAAGTCTGAAGTCGATAGAATGATTCAAATCACCAGAATTCTGGTTCCTTTGGTAATTGTGAAACATGTGAAAAGTAAAATAAAAAACAGTTTTAAAAAATTGTGATATTTTATCTTGATGAGAAAAGAGCTTTGTAGTGATCAATACTTTGGATAGAGACATTGCTTTTGATGGGATGCTGTTGTTTGTGGGATGTTCGCTTTGCAATCTACCAATGAAATTCTATCACCCCCATATTACTTTTGTTTGGTCAGCCTGTAGTTTAAGTGAAATATTGTGACACTACAGTGCGAAAAGTGTTGTACCATGAAATTGCTCAAAATGCTACAAATTTATTTTTGGTGTTAGCCCATTTACCAACTGTGTTGTAAGTACTTTATACTGTGTGTTTCCTAGTCCTGAAGAAAAAGCAAAACTAAAAGAGGCCTTTTTGGGGGTTAGGATTCGAACCCACAACCCCAACATTGTAGAGCAGATATCTTAACCACTAGACCACCGAGTGTGTTCAGTGACAAACCAGTTGTAGACCTTGTTAATGTCAGTGGATATCACACAACTGAATTGATGTTATAATCACATATAGGGTTAAGAATTATTTTTTTTTCAGTTTGGATGGGATTCAAAAGGTAAAGCATAAATAATATTCTTTATCCCATTGCAATTAGGGACTTTTGGGAACTCTAGGTGACAGCAGACTTACCAGGTAAGTCTATTGTTCTCGGTAATGTGCGCAATGCTCAGAACTACGTAAACAATGGAAATTCACCTGGTAAAAGTCTCCCAATGTTACATTAAAGTTGAACTGTCCTGTAAACGCCCCTCGTTATTGATGTTGATTTCAGGTTGTGCAAAGGATAAGATCCCGTGTTATACTTCCCAAAGTGGTTGCTACTCTGTCATTCAACGCTGCGATGGTGAGCGGAACTGCCAAAAAGGAGAAGACGAGGAGGGCTGCAACAGCCTGGTCTGCAGGGCCGACTTAGGCTTGTTCCTGTGCGGCGACAGCAAGTGCATAAAGGAAAAATACATATGTGATGAATCCATTGATTGCATCGACGGCTCAGATGAGGAAAACTGCTGTAAGTGGATCCAATTTTATCTCCCGTGTGCAGTTCGGAAACCTGTAGACTCGTTGCATGACTAGGGGCCAATCTCAAACAGCTGCTTAAGCAGAAAGTATTGCTTAAACAAATTCTGCTAAGCAACAATAAGCAGCATACCAGTCACAGATGCTACATATCAATTTGTATTTTAGCTGGTAACCTTTTTTCTGGTAAGCATAATTTTGTGGTGCCTAGCTAGTACATGTATCTGTGCTTAAGCAGCTCTGGGCCCAGGCATGAAACTTCTCAGCTTTGCAGCTGGTTTCCTCGTTTTTCTTTGGTTTTTGTTCCATTGAAAGCTGAAAACTTCTGTACAAATTTCAGTATCAAAGGGGACGTTCAGAGTATGCAATGCTAACAAACTGTGATGTTTTTTCGAATTTGGTTTGACTGACCAACCCACACCTGGGTTTGATTTTAAATGTTGACAGGCTATTTAATAAACCTCATAAACTGAAGAACAAAGAAATGCCTCAAATGAAGCAGATAGTCTCCCAGCTGTGGGGTTCTCAATGCCTTTTACTGGCTTCCAACAGGCAACTTTGTAGCTGAATTAGAAGAGGAAATTTTTACCATCTCCCCATCAGGCCTGGAGGTTGGCTATCGAAACAGGGTTGGCTGATAACAATGGACAGCACAGACTTAACAGACATGACAGACGATCTGGGAAGACCGCTGGGTGGTTTTCCACCTTCAAATTTCTACTATTTTAATTGTAAACTGAATTTCAGTTATCAGTTGTTTCTCTTGACCCACACACCACCAATTTTGGAAAAAAAATTAAAATTTATAAATATTTATTATTCTGAGTTGCCCCTAAAGCTGACTCGAAATGCACTCCTCACAATGCGCGTCTACCATTAACCCCATTTTAGGAGGCAATTCCAGTGTGTATTATTTGACTTTAAAAATGGCGGACAGGATAGGCGTATGTAAGAGCGCCCGCGTCGTGGAATCGGTCAATAATAATAATGATAGTGGCTTCTTATATAGCGCACAATTCCGTCACACAGTGACGCTCAAGGCGCTCAACAGTATCTAAAGCACATAAATATGAACATAAATACTAATAGTGGGTAATAACAGGAACAGTGTCTTGCACACAGCGGGGGTGCTGTACAAATTCATTTCAAGGTTTTCCTTGGTAGAACCCATGAATGCCATAGAGAAGATTGTGTCGTAAGCTATTTGCAGACGACAACCTCTGAAATTGTTGGAGGCTCACAGTAAAATACTTTGAAGTCATACAGACCCTCAACTCAACTGCCTCGAATGCCATGCTGTAAAAGATTGATGTCGGGCAAAATTATTCAGTTTTATCATCACAATATTACATGTATTACTATGTTCTATCAAGAACCTGTGCAAGTGATCTACAAAGTAGATACAGTTGATTTAACAGTAAGTAGAGACTCATCGTTTTGCAATGGAAATATCTCTTGAAATAATTAGTGGGAAAACAGCACCATACTGACTTATTATTTAAAAAGCTCCAGCAACCTGTCTAGATTGTGTTTGTTACTATTTGAAATTTAAAAGAGGTATTTGAAGTCTTTTTTGTTTATGGTTGTATTGTTGAATTCTCTTTCAGATGTGTCCACTAAAGTCATCACAGCTGCTGCTGTAGGGTCTATAATCTGTGGTCTGTTACTAGTGGCTGCCTTGAGCTGCACTTGTAAACTCTATCAGCTACACGTCCGCGACCGTTTCCCGCCATCGCACATGTCACCGCTACGGGAGATAGAAGAGGAGCTTCTTCGCCGTGAGGCGCCGCCGTCTTACACCGCCACCATGGCCTCGCCGCATTTTGACGAGGCGCAGAGGGCATTTATCGAAGGAATCCAGGCTGCCGTGATTGCCAGGAATGAGTCACGAAGCTCAGGCAGGCAGAGCAGCTCACGGAGGCAGAGGGGAACTTTTGTTCGCATGCTGTCCAGAGATCGCACCTCGAGATCTGGCAGCCAGGTGCAAGTTCAGCCTGACGAAAATACCACTGAAAGTCAGATAGAAATGCGACCACCAAGTCCCACCGAGATGGAAAATGAGGTTGATACCATGATGCCAGAGGAGGAGAGTGATAGACTTGGAAATGGACCACCCCCTTTGCGTCGGATCTCTGGAGAACATAGCCCACCAACCGTTAGTCCAAGTACAGTTGAAGCCTTACCAGAGACGGCTGTACAACAAGAATCAACTTCAAGTTCTGTCTCTGATACGGACTCTGAAACAAATCAAGAAGCTCTGCACCTGATGATTCGTGCTGCTGCTAACATTCGCCGGATGCGCCTGGCTGGTGGGCTGCAGAATATGGTGCTGGCCCAGGACCACAGAGCAGCAAGGGCCCGCAGCAGGACTGGGAGCCTAGCTGACATAGCAAACCCCACGTCAGCTGAGCCTGCACCATCAGGAGACTCTGCACCAACTTCAGATGGTGAAACAGAAATAGTGGCAGCGGAGGGATTATCGTTGCATCTGAACGAGAATACCAATAATGCACCAGAGAGAACTGATACTGAAAATCACAGCTTACCAACCGAACCTACACCAGAGGTCTTTCAGATGTCAGAGTCCTCCGAGAATCCAACTCAGCATCCTCAAGAAGAGCCTGAGCTGGCATCAGACTCGGAATCCCTCCCACAAGATAATGAAGCAGAGGTAAATGTTCAGTCACCAGAAGAAGCTGCATCTGATGACGACAGAGAAGTAGGAAGGGACTCAAATACTGAGGAGAGACTAAGTCAGGCTTCGTCATTATTGTCCTTAGCATCTGTTGGCTCAGCGGCAGCAGAAAGCAAGGATGTTCCCTTGGTGGAACCCTAAACACCTATGCATGATTTTTTTAGAGGAGTTTTGAAAAACGAGTGAGACTTGAAAATGTCTGACTCTTTTTAACCCTGACCCCGTCGGCTCGCAAACTTTCCACAATCTATCAAGTGCACTCAAGTAGCAGCCCAGCTATCATCAAACCTGTAGACCTATGCTGATCAAGATTTGTTAGGCATAACTGCATCCCTTGTACTTAAAAATACACTGTTGGAATTTGATTGATTTCATGGGCTATCAAGTTTTCAATGAGTAGAGAGCATTTCATTTTCATAACCACTGAAACACTGAAGGGGTCACATTTAGAAGTATAATCCTGTAGTCTAATGGAAACGTACAGGAGCATATCAGATCAGACTGTATAGCTTATCGAGTAATAAGGCACACGGCTATTGTGTGTGTGGCGAATATTTTTGATAATTTCTTAATGTTGCTATTTTGAGAAACACCGTTATGTTATTGGAAGGTATTCAGATAATAATCTGCATATATACAGCTGCACACAGGAGTTAACTGTGTAACTTTTTTTTAGGCAGATCTTCTCAGAGTTGTTGGCATAACATTGTAACATTGCAGTGGTGGTGGTTGCGTCCCCGAACCCCATATAGGGGTACATACAGACTAGCGTACATACTTACATTTGTATGAGGTGCCCTTTGCCCTACAGTTTCAAAGCGCCTGGAAT
>CM021529.1:5805204-5821452 GCA_010994315.2 Pisaster ochraceus
ACTGCCGGTCTTTGACGGTCTATGTTAACAGGCCAATGATTGCCCCCTTTGTTGTTGTTGCTTAGTACATATTGAATCAGGTCTAACGTGTAGGCCTACGTCATTCCTCTTGATGATTTTCCCAGCCACTTTATATTGCTGTCTGATTTTTCATTCACATCGTATTTTCACTGGTAACGTGTCATTATTGTTCACTAGCTTCACCGATGTGCGTTACCGGTCCATAAACTGACGCCACAGCTAGAAACAATAGACAATTACAAAACAGAAAAAACACAAATGACAAAATGGTAAATGTTACTAATATTGCTAAAAACTGGGGTTTTTTATTCGAATCTTTTGTATTATTATTTTTTTTACAGGTGAAGTTGCTAACCTTTCTCCGCCGGAATCTTTCGCAACTTCTTCTCTTCAGCCGTTCGCGTACGGCGTTGCGTTCTATCAAGGGCTGTGGGCTTATGACGGATGGTAAAGCTCTTTATATTAACACCCCCTAATCAATCAAGCTTCAACTCCAGTTTGATTGGGATGCACGTGGTTGCATGTATAGATAAACTTACATCTTTAACTCCTCACAATCAATCAATCAAAATACGTCAATTCGGTTTTCATATATACCAGTACCAATACTGCGCAGGCCTTGTGTTGTAGTATTTTGAAAAACTTTGTAACGTCTAAAGAAGAGATTTTTCCATTTTAGTATCTTGATGAAACTTTTCTTTATATGTGCTAAATGTGATAATGTAATACTACTAATCTTGATTGGTTGTTGATTAATAAAAAAAATAATATATGTATTTGTTATTTATTGTCTTGTATAGGAACCAGCTAAACTACATGACGGAGGAATTGATCAACCCTTACAGGTGATTATCAGTCACTAGACTAATTACAGGCTTTGGCTAGGGCTACATCCACCTGGGCCCCCGTAAAGGAACTATTTCTAAATAACTGACGGAGCCTAAGCCCAAGCCCAAGCCATGAGTTTCGAAAAGGGCATTCGATTTCAATGACTGTCGGCCAATCAGAGCTGTCCGCAACTCAATACACGGCTCTGTCCGCAACTACCCTCTGCCGCCCTCTAGGAGATATAGAGTGCCATGCCTCAGGTCTGATTCATGTACGTATGTCAGTTCAAAGCCAAAACGGTTCTATTTCAAAATTGCTTTACATGGCAACAATATAAAAGTCTTCCTCCATTGACATTTTTAAACGTTCATACAAGAAACTGTACTTTTTATAGTTGTACTTTTTAGTCATCCTGTTCTTTATATTCTTTGTTGTTGTTAATTTTTGTTTTCTTATATAATTGTTTGGTGTAAAGCAACATGGCTTTGATGTAAAACAGCGTCTGCTGCTCTGTTTATCCTGTATAAAGATGTTGTAATAAATAAAATATAAAATAAAAACATAAGTAAATTGTTTCTGTGCAGGAATCTTCCACTGGCCATCATAATTGGTATCCCGCTGGTGACAATACTGTACCTTTTGGTGAACATCTCTTACTTCACTGTCATGACACCAGCGGAGTTACTGAGTTCTAATGCAGTGGCAGTGGTGAGGCAGTTATTTTCGGTTAACTATTATTTTCTGTCACAATTTCATTGATAAAGTTTGTCAAAACATAATACGGAACAATCATACTAGCACAATTATACCCTGTCGATGGTATTGGCTGTGGTCAGTCACAGGCTCCATAATTCAGTTCGTGTCAAACTGATAAGAAACTTAGGACACTTTGCTTTTGGCAAATATTCTGATCAGTTAATATGAACCAAGTTAGACTCGCCCTAAAGTGAGCCATTGAACCTGCTCAGTTCAGACACGTCCAGATCAGAAAGAAGAAGCCCGGAATAATTTGGCCACTAATCAAACCCAACATTATATTTATGTGTTTTTGATAGACTTTTGCCAGTCGCACCCTCGGCCCCATGGCTTGGATCATCCCATTCTTTGTTTGTTGTTCTACGTTCGGTGCTGCCAACGGATCCGTGTTCGCTTCGGGAAGGTAGGCGTCTGTTTTGCTTCCCTATAGACTCTCTCCGACTCTCCACTCCCCAAATTGTGCATAATGTATTATTCTGCAATACTTGTATTAAATTTGTTATATTCCTGAGTTCTTAGCAAATAGCCTTGCAAATGGATACATTAATATGCAACCGTTTTCACAAGGGGGATGTTTTCGTTGAGAATCAAAATAATGTGCTGCACTGCTACTCAACGAGGAGGTAGGGTTGGTGGGGGAGGGAGAAGGGTGTTCCTAAAAGCACCCCTCACTCGGGTTCAAAAGACTTGACTATGCCACTTTACTTTCTCCACAGCCCTAATTTGCCTTCCAAGCCCTTTCATGCCCCCTCAACCTTTTATTTTACACCGAAGGTGGCAGTGTGTGGAGATTTTATAAATGCATTTGTTTAATTAATGTGTCATTTCTGTGTATTTAATCATTTGAACCTCGGCTTCGCACAATGTTGTGAATTCATCATAAAATGATATAATGACATGATTTTCTTCCTTTGCAATGTTCTGCTCTTTTGGACAAATAATTGTCTCTGCCTGCATTTGTGTTGTATGTACACAGTTTTTATACAATGTATGTTCAATGTTTCTATATGTGCTTGTATTTTATGTAAAAGGTGGTAGGCATTAATGGCCCGACGTTCGACCCCATAAGCAGAGTTTGTCATACAGGCCAGAGCAGAAAGCCTTTATAATCGGGTGATGCCATTGCCTGCCACTTTGTTTTGCATTTATAATGCCAGTTTATTTTGGTTGATAAGCACTTAGCAATAATCAGTTAACTAGTGTTATACTCATATTCTCTTGCCTTTGCTGTTTCCCCATGACTTGTATTTGTTTTTCTTCGAACATTATTTTAACGAAGCATGATCGTGAGTGAGATGTACACATTGCATTAACCCAAATTTAGGTTGGCGTTTGTTACTGCCCGTGAGGGTCACATGGTGGATGTTTTGTCCATGGTTCACGTCAAGAGATACACACCCGTTCCAGCTCTCATATTTCAGGTAAACAAAAATAAAACATTGCTTAAACCCTAAATTGAGACACACAAAAAGCAAAAACAAAAAGGGCAACAACACGAGTGAAAATCTGCTATACTGACGACAACTAGAGCACACTAGTCAAAACGTTCAGAATAACCGACCGGCTCATTTCAAAGCCAACACCTCTACCTCAAAGAGTTTGGTTTATGTTTTACTAGATATAATACTTAACATCTTCTTCCACCAGCAGGTATTACCAAAAACCCTGCATGGAACACTATAATGAAATGTTCATCTTTTAAATGTTGGCTTTTCCAGGCAAACACAACTTTGTCATGGTGTTGTCATCACATTCAATTTTTTTTTTCGAGGCCAGAAGGGCAATCAAGCCTGACTCTCCTTTTGTACAATGGGAATTTTTAAGTGATTGCTATATGAAAAAGGGTGCATCAAGAAAACATTTGTGGTTGGTAAAAGGTGAAGAGAAAGCCCCAAGTCTGACCGCATTACTTACCGGGTTATTTTACAGGCAGTCATTTCACTGATCATGATCATTCCTGGAGACTTTGACACTCTCATCAATTACTTCAGCTTTACCGCTTGGATGTTTTATGGAGCAACCGTCACGGCTCTCCTCATTCTGCGCTATAAACGTCCAGAGGTACATCGCCCTATCAAGGTAAAGTGACTGGTTAAGTATTAGCTGAAACATACGTTTTACCCTCGGGTATAAGTTACAGGTAACTCTTTGTCTCCTGCTCATGTACCCGTCTTGATACAAATCAAGTCACATTGTTTGTGAGTCACAATATATCTATTGTTACCCTTCTTACCTTTATTTGAGTACCCCCTTAATCCCAATATTACTTACTATTTTGCTTCAAATTATCTGCAGTTAATACTCAAGTTGTAGGCCTACCATTGACCTTTGGTCAAACACTGTATCTGTGCATAAGATTGTGATATTGATCGAGTCACATTCATTCCAATATCTAGTTTTATCTTTCTTATTGCCTTTGTTTGAGTACCCATCTTAATCCAAATTGGTAACTGTATTGCTTTAGTATCTGTTTTGCATCTATTTATTGACTCTTACTGAGTCTCCTTAAACTCTTATTGTTTTAAATTGACACTCTTCTAGTGTTTGTAGCCTCTTGTACGGCTTCTTAAATGTACATCCATCGTGATCCCAATCATCGGATTGATTGCTTCAGTTTATCTTCTCATTGACTCAGAGTCTCATTGACTCTAACTTAGTGTCCTTTATTGTTAATGTTTCAGATTGATTCTGTTTCAGTCTTTGCACCCTTTCTTATTGCCTGTTAAGGGTAACTATACCGTGATCTCAGATTATCAAATTGATTGCTCTAGACCATCTTCTCGTTGACTCCGAGTTGCATTGACTCAGTTTGTGTCATATTGACCCATTTCAAGCCATTTTAAACCTACAGTCTATACGGTCCCTTTATTCAGGTACCCATCGTCATCCCCATAATCGTCTTGATCGCTTCGGTGTATCTTGTCATCGCCCCCATCGTTGATGAACCAGCCCTGGAGTACCTCTTCGCGTTCCTCTTCATCTTGGCCGGTCTCATCTTCTACGTGCCATTCGTGCACTACAAGTTGGAACTGCCATTTATGAGTAAGTATATTGATCTTGTAAATAGTGGTTTTGAATATTCCACACTTATTTTTCTGCTATTAATCCAAAATGGTCTGAGAAACAGACCTAATTTTTGAGAATTCTTGTTCACAAATATTGGATGCATCATGAGTGCATCGTCGTAGAATATAATGACGAGGTGAAATTTTACCGACTTTAAAAATTATAAAAACTCCTTTCGTAACAACATGGTTCACTCCAATCTTGTCTACCGGACACGACTCTGCCTTGTCTGAACAAGAAGGCGGGGAACGATTATTTCGAAAACGATGCTGGGAGGCGTCCAATAATCATCCATAATGGACTCCAATACTAAATTTTGGAGCTGCCGGCAGTACACATGCCAAATTAACGGATGACACGTGACGCATGTTGCACCAATTATTAATGACAAGGATTTGTGTGTGTGGTGTCTAATAAATACAGATCGAATCGAGAGGAATGAGTGTGGAAAAGGTCTTGTCTTGCTAAGTTAAAGCTCAGTTCTTAGACTCATATTCATAAACTAAGGTGTCATAATGTAAATTGACAATTTTGCCCTGTCTCACACTTAACTTGTCTCGTGGGATTTATTTGTCACTCTGACTATGGTACCGTACCTTGGTTGTATGTTTGAATGTCCGTTAGGGCACAGATGTGTTCCGTTTAACCTTACATCTGAACGTTGTTCTCAAATTTGCTGCTTATTATTGAATCGCTGTGTACATAACTGTATAACTTGTGCAATTTCTTTATGCTTTTGCATATTGTAATGAATGACAGAATCGAAATAAATTTTACATATAGGCCTATGTTATGTTATGATTATGTTGATTTTCAATGCCAGTTTGACAGGAGATTCTGTATTTCCGCAAATTCTGTCTCCCATAAAGTAAATTGTGTAGAAATTTGTCTCATAGCCCCTTCTTTTGATTCTATTTCCCGATGTTCACGTTAATTCTCCGTACGGGGTACGTTTACATTCGGGGAAAGAATCCCCTTTGACTTCAGGATGTAATGAACATAACTAGGCACACGCAACGATATTAAAAGCCTGTAATTAGTGTGTAGGCCTACAAACATTATCGTTTTAACAATAGAAGGGGGGAAAAAACTTCGCCAAACATTTTTCACCAGTTGTTAAAATTTTGTTGAATTTAATGTCTGATCTTTCTGTTTACCAGAGCACATCACAGTATTCTGTCAACTGTTGATGGAGGTTGCGCCATCAGGCGATTTTAAGATTGAAGAAGTTGAAGCTGCGTAGACATAAGCCAGTGCTTCCTACAAGTTGACAAGCTCGTCATCCGATCTACGACGTCCCGAAAGGAACATAGTTATAAAAACCAACCCGTTTACAAATCAAGCCAAATTTCGTGAAGCTCTTTATGCGAAAAATTATGCAAAGCAAAAGTAGTAGGGAACCAGTCACAAACGATATATATGTACATTGCATGGTATTTTGGCTCGTAACCTTTCTTGGCTAAGCATTGTTTATCTGTACTATAAAGCAACATTGCTGAACAGCTTCATGAAAGGCCTGGTGTTTTGTGTGAGTCGAAACAACTATCAATCGTTTTTTAAAGAAATAATAACAAAAGAGGCTCTGATGACAGGTATCCGCCATTTTGTTTTTTAAACATTGTTTTATAAACATGCAAACTTTATTTTACTGTCAGATACACATTTTAATAGCATCTCTCATGTCGAGAGTTATACTATTGGGTTGGTTTTTATGCAAATCGCAGGCACTTCTCGAAAAATGGTAAATGGCATCGACAGAGAAGTCAGCCGAAACATCAGCTCGTACTCTTTTGTTTGTATTGAATTATGTTGTTGTTTTTTTTATGGTTTTTTTTATCTATCTATGTGTGACGTAACGACAATGACTCAAACAACAGTTGATAGAAGCCCCACATCAAAATTATGCACTGTTTAGAAATGGCAAAATTGCACTAAAACTGAAGCTAAAAAAAGGAAACATCAATCTTTGTGAAGTTTTGTCATAAACATGTAATACTTACAAACGCTACACACATGTAGTTGGGCAACATTTTCAAATAGTTAGTTGTGGATAAGTTAATATACACAGTTTTTTTGTTTTGGCCGTGCATAGGTTTGGCGTTGAGCATCACAGCGATTCAAGATAAATGTTTTTTGAGTGGTGCGTAAATACTTTCTCAAAAACTTTCCTGCCTGTTTGACAATCTTTATATTGCTTACGGTTTTACTGTAGTTAGAATTGGAGGAAGTGCGGTGATGGATGGTGAGGGGCAGAGTGGAGCAGCAACTGAGGGAGAAAATGGGGGGGGGGCTACCGTACGATTCAGGGGCCCACAAAGGGCCGGTTGGGTTGGGTTAGGACAGGGACAGAACGCTGCACTGACAAATAGAATGCCTCGGCTTATGAATCCATAAACTTTGTTTCCAATTCAGGCATGGAATATTTCAGCTGATCAGCTGATATCTTCGATTTTTGGTTTCTCAACTGCGCCATATGAAATTCACAATATATAGACACAATATATAGTCTTGCTATGACTGACATTTTCGTCTTGTTTTGTCAAGTTGTCGATGGGTGCCTGCTTAAAAGAATGTGCTTGTACTGCTTTTTGTTGCTTCTTAAACTATTCTTGATTGCGGTTGGCTGTGGGTGTAATTGATTGGGGGTTGAGTGGATGTCTCCAGACCCCCCACTGAAATTATGTTATTGCTTGCTACTAGGTGGCTGAACTGGACCAAAACATTTCGGGATTAAAAAAAAAAAACCATACACTGTAAAAATTTGTCGTCAACCAAGCTTATATATTGGTCAAAACGACTAAGTTTGCCATGTCATGGGTCTTCGACTAATATATTGTTAGCCCGACTAATCCTTATTTTGCGTTGACTAATCATAGTCAACATTTTAAACCCTGACTAGAAGTTTGTTTCGACTAAGATGATTTAGTCAACATTTATAGTTTTGACTCATTTTAACCGGTCTGAAGACTTTAAAAACAATTAGTCAGCTACGGAGGTGGGACCTAATCGGGTTAAGCATTTCCCCGCCTTGGTTTATCCACTCATTGTTAGTAATAAGAAAGTTGGCAGTTTTTCAAGCAAAATTTGGCAAATATTTTGCCCGCGATTTCAGCAAAATGCTGGTACACTGCCTTTCTAATGTAGCCTACTGCCAAAACATTGTTATCATTGTTTTGTGAGAATTTTAAGAACTCACACTATCTACTTCAGTACTTACTGGTGTTAAGTACATTGTGTAAAAAGAATTTCTAGTCATTTAGACCGTTGTATTGGCTGAACGTCTTGTGGAGAATGAATTTAAATAAAAAAATACTCAGCTTGTAGTTGTCGGAGTATACTTGCTACATAACATTTAAATTTGTATTCAAGCTACAAGGCTGAAATTATTGAGTTATTATGGGAAACACAGTTTCGAAAAAACAAACCTTTTTCGCATAGATAACCAACACGTTTTATTAGATGATGCTGGTATGTGCTTGTTTTCAGTATTCTTCTTAACACAGTTTTTGTACGTGTTATTTAAATTGAACTAATGTCAAACTGCAAATTTTGACAGACTTTCTTGACTAATGCAAACTAATCATGAATAAGAAGGTCTTCGACTAAGGTCATTAGTCGAACCACTGAATGACAAATCACACAGTCTGGACTAAGGTGAAAAGTCGCTTGTCTAGGCAAAACAAATCGCTAGACTAAGCTAAAAGTGTGCTGGACTAAAGATTAGTCGTGTCAGACATCATTCTAGTCTAGTAACAGGACTAATAAAACTAGTCGCATTTTGGACTATATCCTTAGCCATGCTCTGACTTCGCACTGGACTATTTTTTGTATAGTCAAATTGACGAATTAATGTTTACAGTGTACATATATATTATGAATGTAGATTACAAATTTGTTACACCATGCTCACATTCTTTTAATTTTATTGGTGGACAACGAGTTGCGCGTCATCTTGTATTTTTTGCTGTAAGGCTTCAACATTTTAATGTTGGAGTCCAATATGGATAACTATTGGACGATTTCCCTCGTGATTATTTTCTGCGACAACGCAATCAAATTCATCCAATGTTTGTAAAATATAACCCCTCCAAGGTTCAGCATTCGAATTGAAATCGCAATTATCAGTCATTTTCGAGAATGAGGTTTACAAGTTAATATTTTGTTTTTGTAAATGTAACTAGCTCACATATCTGATAAGTGTTAATATCTCAATTGAATTCTGCAGTGTTACTTTCAATAGTAAGATATATTTTAAAATGTAATAACATTTATAAACTTTTGAAACAGTATATATGGTTATTTGAGGAACATTTCGTAATTATGAGGTATTATGTTTTATGAATATTTTTTACTTGTAAAACCTATTGTGGAGATTTGTATTTTTGAAAGAGAATTTTTAAGGATATACATATTGAAAGTGTAAAATGTAAAATATGAAGTCTCGCCGAAATTACCGGTATCAATAAAATATCAGTATAACATAATGTAGTTCTATTGTTAAAGCAGCCATCCTGATGATTAATTGGTCTGGTGCATCATGATTAATACCATGCCCCAATGTTTCCATACTTTAACACATAGTTTTTGTATTAAAATCCTCAAAAGAATTCCAAAGATTCCAGGCACATAACGAAGACACAAATGGGTGGGGGGGGGGGGTGTATGTACACCATACCCCATATAGAGCACTAAATGCCATCGGCAGTCCACCTCTCAACAGCAGGTGCGTAACCAGACTTTTTCTCAATTAATAGGAGGGGCAGGGACAAGGACATAATTTGGGGGGTCTATTTTTTTCGATCCACTCATTGGTACCTTTTTCCGATCTCATTGGGGGAGCAAGAGGGGAGGGGCAAGGTGTTCTTAGCGGAGGAGGATGATCCCACCCCTGCCCTCCACTCTGGTTTACCACTGGTCAATATACCTTATATTATACATGACGAGGTTGCTAGAGGTTAAAAGACGGTTGCATAAATAGCTGTGTGCGTTTTGCACGGTTTCATCATCGTTTGACCTCTAAGATGGCCGCGTGATGACGTCAATGCATGAGGTTCAAAGAATGAAATCAATACTGGTGTTGGGTTAAAAATGGGTGTGTGACTGTCCGATACCAGGCTGTGTTTAAAACAACAGTTATGTAATGAGAAACATTTTCTGCATACATTAACCTGCATTGCCTCAAAGAGAAGGATGACTTTACATGTTGGTGCTCGATATTGGGCATGATGTATACCCCCTTTGTGTCTTCATTGTGTGCTTCGAATTTCAGGAATTCTTGAGAGTGGGATTTTAGGGAGGGGGATACTTCGGTATTAGCTGAGAAAAATAGTGTGTTAAAATATTTACCAGGTATACCATACCCGCTGCCCCTCTTCGGGCATGGTATACCACGTAAATAGAGCACAATACATGTACATGAATTCCGTCATGTTTACTGAACTCAACGTTCATAATGCCCGGTAAAATTATTAATTTATTAAATCGGTTGTGTCTGCTTAGTGTCTGACCTGTCTGGCTTTCTGGCTGCCGTTAAAAAAAACCACAACAATCCAACTAAAGTTAGAATTTCTGAGTTGTATGACTGGTGTACCATAAAACCTTTAACTTATTGTATAATAATATTCACAAAGTTGAATGTCAGAACACGGGCACTTGTTTGCAGTGAATGTAGGCCGACACCAAAGTTCACAATTCACCGAAGTGTCGGTGCTCTGTTACGCTACGGTAGTTTTTACTTTTTGTTACACTTAAAAAAGGTTGAGCTTGTGTATGGTCCTACTGTGCGGTTGTAATTTTGAAAAACCAGGGCTCATTAAACGTGTGGGACTATTTTATCCGACCCTGTCACACGTTGTCTTATGGGGAGAGGATCGACTCCTAGTTATGTCTACCGTACAAGATAAAGACGGCCCCAAGAAGTATTATGGAATGACGGGGAAGGAAGCTGGACGAGACGGGAACAGTGACTCGCAGGATGGTTCGATGGAATTGAAGCTCAAGAGACAGGTGACTGTTCTGTTTTTAGTTCAACCAAGGAGCTTCAGAGTTGCATATATTTATAGTAGAACAGATTTTGAACCACTGACGATTTTGGTTCGTGGTTTTAGCACTCGAACTTGGTACTCTTACTTGGTACTCGTATTTGGTACTCGTACTTGAGAACTGATTTCAAGGTACTCTACTCGGCTAGCTCAGCCCCTCCCTCACACTCCCTCGAGAGCCATAAATGGACAACTCGACTAGTACACATGCACTCAAATACTTGTAGTCGAAATACCATTTTCCTATTCTTGCGTTTTCCCCAAAATATTTATTGCAGGGTCATTGGTATCACAATCTTTCCGAAAAGGACCATATGTCGAAATTGAGCTTTCGGAACCGCACAATTGCCTACACAATTATTTCTCACTTGGTTAGGTATATACATCAAACCCACTACCTGTAATTTAAAGAGAGCGATAGGGTTGGTTGAGCACCCATGGAGAGTGTGTAGAAAACCAATGGGAGCTAAAAGTTAGTGCAAACAAAAGAGGGACAATAGGAGGTCACCGTTAAGGGTGTTTACGCACTAAGTGTGAAGGTAGTTGGTTGTAGGGCATCGAGCAGCCTTTTCAAAGTTCAAGTGCTGATTCCGGTTTATATGCAGCCCAATTTACAGGCAACCAGTTCCAGGCAATTTCCAAGAAGAAAAGGCATTCACATTTGAATGTTCACATATTTTTCTTAGGGATCGTAAGACACTGTTTGGAAAATGACTCATGTGCTACCGAAGTAGTCCTGTAGAATGCACTGCAGTTGGTTGCCTCAAAGTTGCCTGTAAAAGTTGCCTCGTGTGACAGTTCGATCAGGGTGGCGTGTAAAAACCATATATCAATGGTAAAAATTTGATTCATTTGAAATGGAATCGCGTCAAAATACCGTGGCATTTTCACACGCGCGTACTGAGCGTCATAAACGCGCAATACAACCGCTCGAAACTTTTTAACACTAAGCGTGAACGCAAAGTAATCACTTTCGGGAGCCAATCAGCGTTGTTTTTCAGTACATCCCTACCAGTGGTTAGTGACAGCGCACTGCCCATGGTAGCGAGCCTTTATCAGCCGTTTAATACTTGAGTGTTGAAATACATTATAATTATTTTTCCAAAACTTTGTATTATTTATTGATGAAATAACTATATCAAAACATATCAAATGACAATGATCTATGTGTGAGGTATATAAACGGATAAACGATACGTCTCATGAAATGGAACAGGTTTTACCTCGTGTTTAGATTCTGCTATATATTGTACCATTCTTGATTTTTTGCTCAAAACCGGAAGCCGAGGTCAACTTTACTTCATTTGATTAATTTTTCTTTCACGACTACATTCCCAACTACGGAAGTGTATAAAGGACATGGTCATAAACTACGATAAACTACAATATTTTACGAAACAAAATCTCGCCCACGTAAATTTCCATTATGGTTGGGACTGACAATATTGTCCCGAAAGTTCGAATGCGCGCGAGACTTGCACAGTCTATAACTTAAGTAGGGGGATAGATTTTGTCATCCCTTGTTGCTCAAACCCAGCCAAAAGGAGGACTGGGATAGATTTGTGTTTATTCTTTGTTACTCCAACCAAGCTAGAAAGGGGAGGGGCTTTATTTTGTATCCCTTGTTTCTCAAACCCTGCTAAAAAAGAAAAGGGCATAGATTTTTCTACTCCCTGTTCCTCAAAAAGTGAATGGGAGATATTTTTGTAATAATAATAAACAGCATTTATAAGGCGCATTATGAATCACAGATTCCTCAATGCGCCTAACAATAAAAACAAAAAGCTAAAAACCAGACCAATTGAAATATAGGATTAATACTATGTAAACCGAAAAAGAAAAAAAACCGACATAAAAAGAATCTACAATGTACACATTAGTAGATAAAGTTTTAAAACATTAGAAATAACAGACCTAGATATATAAACACATACAATTGGATATGTTATAAATACAATAAAAAGATTGTATCATTTGTTTCTAAAATTATTCGTCTTCTTGTGAAATGTTGTCCGTGTTTATGTGAACAAGACAAAGTGTGCGTTATATTATTGCTAACAAATAACTGGAATTTATTCATTTTAAAATTGTTAACCTTTATATTAATTAGATTGGTTTGTAAAGTCTGGAGCATTTTGTTTTGCACAGTTTGGGGAAGAAAATGGTAAGGGAAAATGTTTTGCTTTAAAATCCTGTTTCGATAGCAATTCACGGACCACAATCATAATTTAAGCTATATATTTGAACAATAACCCAAAATAAGAATAATACAGTTGAAAAAAAAACAGTTCTCGGCCCCAATCATTTGATAATAACTTGTAGATTGTAATTTTTGTTTTGATTACCAGGTGGGATTGATCGGTGGTATAGCTATGATCGTTGGATCAATAATAGGATCTGGAATCTTTGTATCCCCGAAGGGGGTCCTGAGACAGACCGAGAGCGTTGGGATGAGTCTGATAGTCTGGTTGCTGTGCGGAGTACTTTCTATCTCTGGTGAGATAGTGAATTTTGATTTATTTTGTTTACCAGACCGTCCATGGTACTGTTATCTACTCATTTTTTGGTGTTTTACCGGTGTGTGTTTGACCATCAGACAAAACGAACTTTTTGGTTGTGAGTCAACGGTGAGAGTGTAGATTCGCCTCAATTAACAGAATGGTGTATTTGCATTGTATTCACAAGACGTCCTTGAGAGGTGGATTCATTGATCTCTATTATATTATTATTATAAAAGAGATCAATGGGTGGATTGCACATGACGTCATTGACCGCCATCTTTGATGACAAACAACGGGAAAAGTGCACGCGCGTACGCGCTGCCCACAACTCTCTCAGCCAATGACAGCCCTTCAGGCGTGCACGGACGTTTCATCAACGATAGCGGCCAATGCCAGGTGTATATTGTATTAAACTTCACTCTTTTACAGGTGCATTATGCTACGCTGAACTCGGCACGGTCATCCCCAAATCAGGAGGGGAATATTCTTACCTCTTGGACACCCTGGGACCCATCCCTGCTTTTCTATTCTCGTGGGTTTCAACCACGGTTATTCAACCGTCCGGGGTGTCTGCCGTCTGTCTAACCTTCGGTGTATACCTGTCACAGGCACTCTTCAATATCGATGGAGGAGACTGCGATCCGCCAGCTATTATCACCAAGCTGTTTGCAGCCCTTGCAATCTGTGAGTGAATACCACAAAGTGTTAGGATTCCAGTGTATAGTTCAAGATATGTTATATTGATTGAAGCAATAAACACGTGCATGGTAATAATGAACAGAACAGACTAAAGTTCATTAAGCTTACTTAAAGAAAGAAAACAGTACGGAGTCCGATTGGACATGCCGAGGCTTGTATATAGTTCTCAGCCTGTCGGCATGAGACACGGACAAGACAAACGGACTAGCACGTACAGAAATGCAGAAAAAAGGAACTTTCAATAAAAACAACAACAACATAAACGCTAATACTCACGGTCAAACCTTGTTAATGCATTTTGAACGTCGTTTGGATTAATCTGTCAAGGTTAGGTTTTAAAATAGGATCATTTTCTCCCATCCAATATCCCTTCCCGATGTGAAACACAGTACTGATTCTGTTCATCAACTGCGCCAGTGTCAAATGGGCGACATCGGTGCAGCTTATCTTCACTGGGGCTAAAGTTCTTGCTCTGGTCATCATCATCATCGTCGGATTTGTCAAGCTCTTCCAAGGTACGTAACTTTATAGTTGAATCCTCTTGATATCTTAAGTACGGAGTTCCAGATGTGCTGTCCACTTCCCCCATCAGATGATAAGACAATAGTAAGTCTCATTGAAACAAGCTGTCGACTTTACTGAAACTAAGATAGTAAGTGAACTTCTTAGTTTAAAAAACCTGTCTTGGCAAGATAAATTACCATGGCAAGTCAATGCCTTGGGTTCCGTTATTAATAAGTCCTATTAGCGATATTAGTTTTCACATTAAGTCGACATATATCAGTAAATAAGTCGACTCGGCAAGATCATCTCATTGTCTAAGTAGTAATGGCACTAACGGAGCTCCGTACTTATATTACCGTGGCCCACTTTGTGAAATAACGATCTGCTTTATGACCATCGTACCAAAAGGCCGATGTTTTTGGATCATTTATGTCTCTATAATATACCTTAATAATACAGAGATTGAGAATAAAGATGTAAAACCTTCTTTTTTTTAGTGTGTCGTGGCTGAGCGGTCCAACGCACAAAAAAACCTCAGCTTCTAGTGGCTGAGTTATCGGCGTGGGTTCGAATCCCGGTCACGACACTTGTAACCTTGTATAAGACACTAAACTATAACTTGTCCTTCTGCAAGAGTTATTGGGTAGCTGTAAAGGTATATGAATGGTTGTATGAATGATCTGGTTGCCTACGGACTTAGGATGGTTTTGGGAATACGCAGGCCCTGACGAACTGGGGTAATAATGTAAGGTGCTTTGAGGAGGTCTACCTAAGCTTTGCATGCCCCGCCCCCCATAACATATTACTAGGCCTATTATTAACTACTGTTTGTGTTGGGTTTACTGAAGAGTTCATGTCCATTGAGTCATTTCTTCTTGATGACTCCCTGGACAACTTGTATTGCAGTCTGCATTGACTGAAATGTTCACTATGTTCTGTCAGGGTTTTTTCACTGGTTCCGTTTCATCATTATTCATGAAATTGACTGTTACATAATAACACCAGCAACTGGTTTGGTTTTGTTTGATTACAGGTGAAGTCGCAAACCTTACTCCTCCGGAATCTTTCGTGTCGTCTTCTGTTGAGCCGTTCGCGTACGGCGTTGCTTTTTACCAGGGGTTGTGGGCCTATGGAGGATGGTAAAGCTCTTCATATCAACACCCCCTAATCAATCAACATCAAACTCCAGTTAGATTGGAATGCACGTGGTTGCATTATATCCGAATCGGAGCCATGTGTTTTAGTTTGTTGTGTTAAACAGATTTTAAGCAACATCTTCTTCGTTTTCAAAATATGGGCCGGATAGACCTCTCGCCAATGCTGGGGTCAAACAATAGAAAATGCACGTGTGTACCCGCTACAGTCAACAACGCTCTCACTGAGTTTGCTGTTTAAGCTTTTGATGTCATACGCACGTCATGTCTAATGAAACCCCCTTTTCAGAATATTGGTTAAACGTGAAGGCATATTTCTTTTGGACAGACGTTTGTTTGGTGTTGATGTAATACCATCGAAAAACAAGTATTCGTTATTGCTCTCCTTGTAGGAACCAGCTGAACTACGTGACGGAGGAATTGGTTAACCCTTACAGGTAAATATCAGCCACTATGACCAATTACAAGTAATGAATTGCTGTTCTTCCCTATCAAACTTTGGTCTTGTCCAGATTGACAGCTTCGGCTTGAGCATTACGTTACCATGTAGAGAAGCATGCAGGAGGCCCACTGCAGCACTTTTAGTAAAAGCTGTCTGCAACCAGAGCTATATATTGAGAGAGTTGCGACGAGGACTAGTTTTATTTGGTCAATTGGTTGCTCGACGCCATTTTCTGT
>CM021529.1:5821525-5834095 GCA_010994315.2 Pisaster ochraceus
GGGGGGGGTGGGGTGGGACACAAAATGGCTTCTAATCTCAAATTGTCGCAACCCTCTCAACTTCTTTCTGCCGCTCTCTAGGAGATACATAGTGCCATGTCTCAAATCTGATGTTTGCGCGTGCTTGGAGTAAGCGTCCGTTCAAACGACACCCGCGTTTTTTTTTACAAAATTGTTCTGCACCAGAGCTTATTATATGAATTTCGAATGCAGCTTGTAACTGGCTGTTAGCAAACAATGATTGGTTGCATACATAGCATTGCTTACGGATGGTCTTCCTTTATGTTTTCTTGGGGGGAGGGGGGTAATCCACAAGTACTCAACATATTATGAGCATTATGCGCACAATTGCGTGTAAAGTTGACTCTAAAATGACAAGGCTGCAAATGCTTTACTGCCATTAATACTCTTTTAGAGAGTCAATATTTTGACTTCAAATGACACACCAAACCAGCAGTTTGTATACACTTACTCACTAAATTCCGATTCACATGGAGACTGACTCATTTGACTCCAGAATGACATGGTCGATGAGCAATATGAACATTTACTCACTCGTACATTACACAGATAATAAGTATAGGCTTTAATTAGGAGGGCAAAAGTCCAAATAAAGGTCCCTTGTGGTATCTTACCTAAACCAACCTGTTTTTAAATTACCCAGTCGTCCCAAGGCCTAATCAATTTCATGTGGGTTTTCTCCTGGTAGATACTCAACTTTAAAATAAAAATCGCCGAACTAAATTATTAAAACAAAACTCAATAACTTTGTGGACTGTTAAAGACATTTTCTAAAATGACTGTTATGAGTACTGCACAAATTTATGGTTTGTGAAGAAAATGTTCAGTAATGTATTTTTAATTAAGTCACGATTTCATGCAGGCTAAATGAACCTGATGTTATGGCAGTTTACAAAGGCTACCTTGTTTTTTGTGCAGGAACCTTCCACTGGCCATCATAATCAGCATCCCGCTGGTGACAATGCTGTACCTTTTGGTCAACATCTCTTACTTCACTGTCATGACACCAGCGGAGTTACTGAATTCTAATGCAGTGGCCGTGGTAAGACAGTCTTGTTCAGTAAGCCCTCACCGTCCACAAGAGTTTTTCGACTGTCCCGTTTTTAAAACATGGTTTTGGCAAATGACTTCATAGGCAGTGTCTAAGAGAAAACAGGATGTAGGGGGTCAAGCCAAGTCGTGAGCTAAAACACAGATTTAGGCATCACCTATCTATATCTTAATGTTTATAGTTATCAGCCTTTAATGTTCTCTGGGCTGAAACCATAATCTTCATTTAAAAAATAAAAAAAGTGAAAAATCAGGCACTTCCTGCCCAAATTCAACAATGTGTTTACTACCTCCGTAATTATTGGTAATGTTTCGAGCGTCTTCCCATTTTCATGCAATTTCATTATTTTGCGATCAAAACAATTGACCAAGTTAAGTGAAGAGAAAATAATTTCACAGAGAATTGTGAAAAAAAAACATTAACATTTTTGGCAAACATCGTTAACCTTGCGTGGTGCCGTCGGTCGCTTATTGAGTGTCCGTTTTTATTTAAACAGTCGGTACTCCGCTATTTTGTTGAATCTAAAAAGTGCAAGAGCTGAGGTCTTTGTGTCACTTGACGAGAAACTCGAAATAAACGATTTGGTCAAGATAACATTTGTGTTAATCGAGTAAAAACTTGCCTTAAAGTTAGACCTGGAACGAGCTCAGTTCTGACATGTCCAGATGAGAAACAAACAAGAAGTCTGGAAGTAGTCTACTCCAGAAGTTGTAGGCTACTAATCAATAACCCATTATGTGTTTTTGATAGACTTTTGCCAGTCGCACCCTCGGCCCCATGGCTTGGATCATCCCATTCTTTGTCTGTTGTTCTACGTTCGGTGCTGCTAACGGATCCATCTTCTGTGCGGGAAGGTAAGGCTTCTTCTCTCCGCTACACTCACTCTCTCCACCCCCACCCCCACCCCCCCCCCCAATGGGCATGACATGTCATTCTGCAACACATGTATTTAAGTTTTTATATTCCTTTTATATAACCTTATAAATAGATACATCTCACCATTTTGTACAAGGTATCGGGCAAGGTATTATGCCTACCTTTGTGTGCCCTATACCCACTCTTCTCTCTCCATTACCACCCCCGATCGTACCTAAAAAGGGTTTAACAAGGGGTCTTGAATAAAAGCCAATGGAATCATGCGGTGTGCTGTCCTATCGCCCTACAGAGGGTGGTAGTATAAGCAGCGTTGCAGTCGAGACCCGGTAGTCCGCGACCGACACCAAGACCAAGACCTGAAGGGGAGACCGTCAGACCGAGGGAAGACCGGTGTCGAGACCTACAACGCTGGGTGAGTGGATGTTCTTGAAGTCACCTCCAACCCAGTGGATTCAAAGCACTTGGCGATGTCCCTTTGATTTTTCCACACCACCGTAACACAGGACAATTGCCAGGATTCCTGTTTTCTATTTATTGCCGTGTACTTTTTATTTGACACAAGTTCTGATGTATTTGAGATTTTAAAATGTAATTGTTATAATTTCATTTCGTTTCATTTTGTAAAATTATCATTGCGATCGCATACTGATTTTAACGAATTCTTCTCTTTTTCATTTCAACGTTCTGCTTTTTCTTCCTTCAAATGGTTTTCAAATGGTCTTCAAATGGTTTTCTGTTTAAATTTTGTTTTATAAGTGGCACCGTGGTCATGATCATATCAGGCCTTTTTGCTGACGGTCAGGTTGCTAGGGGCACCGTCGTTAATAAATTCGGTGCGTTTGATTTGCTTGCCCAGGTCGACTCGGTTGAGCTCTTCCGTGTGAGCCCCCGACTAGAGCTTTTTGAGCGCCAATTTTCCCCAGCATTCATGCCAATTGACAGCCGGCCGGAACTACTTTCATCATTGTGTGCATTACGTACGAAACTCTTCACAGATTAACGATCGTTAAATTATTATTCTGATGTAAAACTACAACGTTATGTTATTTTACAAACCCAGGTTAACATAATCTTCTCTCGTCTTCTGATAAAAAAACCAACTTTAATGCTCACAAACTCGCTGTTTTAAGGGTGAACATTCCTAAAAATGTCAACTAAGAAATGGCGGCGATTGCATGGTTAATTGTTGTGACGTCATGCAACTTGGTCAGCCCCAAGTAACCTTCTCCATGAGCAAGTTACTTGGGTCTGACCCGGATGGACCATGACAATGAGGTCAGAGCTACTCGAACGGACCGGGTCAGATCTGTTTCAACGAGAAAGAAATCGTACGCACCCATTGTGACGTCAGGGCCATTACCATTTCTTGCACTTTTATACCAAATGTTAGTTTGCATGGTAAGCAGTATGTAATAGCTAGTTAATTGTGTTCTTTTATTTCAGAATGCAGCCTCATAATCATGCTTGGTCGCCCAATTGTTTTTTACACTCAAATCAAATTCATTGATATTTTGTCCGCAAAATGAAATATTTGCACTGTCGAGCATGCCCCATGAGATTGAAATTATTTAAATTACAAATTACAAATGATTACACCCAATAAACTAGAAACAAGTTTAAGTATCTACTGGTTCTTCACATCTGACTTTCAAGCCTCCTACCAGATCTCATTTCCTCATAAAATTCATGTAATTGAACTTGTTGTTTGTTTGTTTAATGAATATCATTCAAATTGACTGATGTGTGTACACAATATATCAACCCAAATGTAGGTTGGCGTTCGTCACTGCCCGTGAGGGTCACACAGTCAAGATTTTGTCCATGGTTCATGTCAAAAGATACACACCAATTCCAGGCCTCATTTTTCAGGTAATATTTGAATGTCGTTACTTTTCAACAATAACCCCCAGTTAAAAAAAAACTTTTAAAAAATAAATAAATATATATATATCATGAAAATATTACATACAAAATGATGAAGAAAGAGTGGATGAAAAGGTTGGTCTATGAGAAACTTTCTTATGACCTCTACTCAAATGACGTCATTTGCAGTAGCTCTGTCAACACTTTGGGAAGATAGATATAATGTGTTTAATGTTTCATTTTTCAAAGCAATCACACCTTATCATGGTGTTTTCATCCCATTAAAAAAAAACGTTCATAAAGGGCAATTTAGTCCCACTATCTTTTGTCACAATGAGCAATCAGTAGAAAAGTGGTATATTACGTAAGAATTTTGTATAAAGAAAGCCGAAGTCTGATCGCTATACTTTACTGGGTTATTTTACAGGCCGTCATTGCACTTCTCATGATAATCCCTGCGGACTTTGACACTCTCGTAAATTACTTGAGTTTTACAGCTTGGGCGTTTTATGCAGCTACTATGGTGTCTCTACTCGTCTTGCGTTACAAACGTCCAGACGTGCATCGCCCTATCAAGGTAAAAGTAACCAATGATGTGCGTGCCATTGCAGTGACGTCATACAAATCAGTCCAATTAGACTCCTTGCCATAGGTCGCCATGGCTTAAATCTGACAATAAAACCGTGAACACGTGGCGCCACGCTCAACTCTCAGCCAGCGATTGGTTAGACTGGTCCCCTGTCTTCATCCACAAGGATAAAAGACAGGCACTGGTCTTACAGACCGAACGTTTTCATTAGATAATGGTTGCATTGAATAAACATGTGACGTAATCTTTCCATATCTGCGTTATGATTTGTCTGCTCCGAGATTACGTGTTTGTCAGCTTTACCATCAGCAGGAACTTTTCGATTGTCTGCAGCTGCTGCGCGCGTGTACATAATATTTGTATGTAATGCTGTTTCATTCACAATGTGTTTTTACACGTGTGTTTGGACTACGAATCTCCGCCGTTCGACTGGATGCGAAGCAACTGGCAAGATACTGCCAGTTGCTCAAGGCTGGTATCTGGCGTTATTCACGAGCCTCAAAGTGTGACGAAATTGGTCTTCAATCACCTCGGTGAGAGCGTTTTTTATCTTGTGACATCTATAAAAGGTTGGTCCTGTCAATATGGTTTAGATTCAAAATCGATTGCCGTTCTTGACTGTACGCAACTTTAGTTATAATTGCGTGGGGGTCGACATTTTACTCTAACTGAGTCATACTGACTCTGACTGAGTTTCATTGACTCTTAATGACTCTCTTCTAGTCGTTCTAAACTCTCGTATTTCCTCTGAAGGGGATAACCACCGTGATCACACATTTAACTCTAACCGGGTCTCAATGACTCTGACTGAGACTCCTTCACTCTTAATGACTCTCTTCTAGTCGTTCTAACCTCTCGTGTTTCCTCTGATGGGGATATTCACCGTGCTCACACATTTAACTCTAACCGAGTCTCATTGACTCTGACTAAGTCTCATTGACTCTTAATGACTCTCTTCAGTAGTCTTTCTAACCTCTCGTATTTCCTCTTTCAAGGGGTAACCACCGTGATCACAAAACTGAATATCTTTGTCTCTGTTTAGAATTGACTCTCTTCTTGTAATTGTAATGTCCCGTTTTGCGTCTTGTGATCTTTACTCTCTTTTTTCTGATACAGTGCAACCATCTATTTGAGGTTATAATGCACCACATAGTAACGTGTCTTGTTCAAGGCAAATTGTTCTTGGCTGGACTCTACAGTTTTCTACAGCAATCAGAGCTTGATTTCGAACCGCTAAACTATTCGTCCATTACACGCTACAATTATCAATTAAATGCTCAAGTCCAATTTCCCACTGACTCTTTGAGTTTGATTGACTCGTTTGAAGTCATTTTAAACGTCCAGTATAAACTCCTCTTTTCAGGTACCCATCGTCATGCCTATAATTGTCTTTGTCGCTTCGGTGTATCTTGTCGTCACCCCCGTCATTGATGAACCAGCTCTTGAGTATCTCTTCGCCTTCCTCTTCATCTTGGCTGGACTCATCTTCTACGTGCCGTTCGTCCATTACAAGTTAGAACTGCCATTTATGAGTAAGATTGTTGTTCTTCTAAATAAATTATGTATATAAATAATTTTGTACGTAATAGGAATCAAATGTGTTGGCATTTTACCAATTGTTCTTAATTTTTACTAACATTTTCACAACAGACCCAAACTAGAGCTTGATTCTGTTACTGAACAGAACACATAGCTTTTCCACTTTGCACATACGGAATCATAATGCAATCGTTTGTCTGTGGACTTTATAACAAAATATACAGTGGCAGCTAAATTTGTAAATGTGAAACATTTTGGTTTATAATAATATTATAAACCAAAATGCAAAATTTCGGCCAGATCGGAAATAACTTGCAGTTCTCTTAAAGTTCGAATGTCAAATAACATTTAATTTGGTTACATGATACACAATGACGTCATCATGACTGACGTCACACCTTTAGTATGTACTCTTTGTACGTGCCAATATTCAGTATAGGACATGAGTCGTAGAAATTACCAACGTGCCGTTCAGAATATTACAAAATTGGACCTTGCTAAGAACCAATACAATATACAGCGCCCTCTTGCCTCAACGTCGTGTGTGTGGTTTTTTTTATTTAGGCGGGGGGGGGGGTCCGGAAGTTTTACACATTACTTTCGAGTGCAATTGTAAGTTTGTTGTAGGGCAAGTCGAAACTTGCTGATGGCAAAGAAGCCCGGGGAATTTTCAAACCTACTCTTAGTCTGACATGTTACGTAAAAATGAGGTTATATGATCTCTCAATCTTGATTTTCAGGAATTGTCAAAAGAAAAAAGGTCTAATACGTTGTATCTCCCCGTCCGTCTGATGACAGCATCAAACCTGAAAAGTCACACATGTTTTGTCTGCTTGCACTTAGGTCTGTTCGTTTGGAAGGCCTAAAATTGCTCCAGGTGTTACTCGTTAAATGCTTCAAATGTTTGGGCTTTGGTTAAATTCCATTTCATTCTATGAACTAGTCCACTGAAATCCAGAGGGCGTCTGATGAACAATAGCCACCTCTCATTCTATAAAAGTAGAATTCTCTAAGAATGAGAATAAAATGTTTGGGATTTTCTTTTTGAAGTCGTGTCATTAGAATAACACGGCTTTCCAAGCGGATGAGCGAAGAGAGGAGCATCAACCAAAGTGCCAGCGAAACAACCAAAGTGCCGTCCAGAACAAACGTATACAAAAACAATTCAACACAAATTAAAACAATGTGGAAGACGGTGTCAACATTAATATGATAAAGCAAGGCCAAGGAGTTCATCAGTTTCCATAATAATGTTTCCATAATTTTGTTTTGTCTTCACCAGAGCAAATCACACTATTCTGCCAACTGTTCATGCAGGTTGCGCAATCAGACGACTCTAACATTGAGGAAGTTGAAGCTGCTAAATCGGCATAAGCTGGTGTTTTCTTCAAGGGTATCATAAGTTAACAAGCATGATTTCAGACCTACGATGTCCCAAAAGGGACACTGTTAACAGGAAAACCAACCCTTATACAAAACCATTACAAACCCCACAAGGCCACTGTCATCAAGTTGTTTTGCATGTTTTTCTGCTGAAGCAAAAGTAGCATGGGACTAGTCACACCAAATATAAAACTCTGTATTTTGGCTGGTATTAAACCTGCTTCTGCTTAGCAATGTTTCGTGCTAAACAGCCTTATGAGTTTGGCTCTGGTGCTTTTTGTGTTTCAAAACTATTGTTTTAACATTGAACATAAAAATGCAATTTTGTTTTTCCAGTCAGATACACATCTTGATAATATATGGCTTTCATGTCGGTGTTTACCAGTTGTGTTTATTTTGTAGGATTTTCTTTACATAAAGGGTAGGATTATGGAATAAGTAAATACATGTATTATTTCCCTTTTGGCGGGAAAGACATTGGGTATTCCCACGCTGCGATTTGGGCAACGGCCTGGTGACCAGTTTTTATCTTCGAATTTCCCTCCATTTTGTGTATTCCTTTTGCCCCATCCGAGTGCCCCCAGTTCCCCATCCATTTTAAAATCTTGACTTTTGAGATTAAAAGTTTTTTTCTCAAAAACGCTTTGAAATTAAACTTTCACAGGTTAGTTGTATTGTATACATCGACATTTATATAGGATTAAAGCAATCGAATGGTTTCAAAAATTTTAAATTTTAGACAGACAATCACAACTTAAAGTGTAGCGGGACTACAGCAGAGATGTGATCCTGCGATTGGCTGAATAATTCCGTGTATTCTGCTATTAACTTGCCTGTTTTCTCAGGGTATTCTTTCTATAATGTTAAACTATATCTCAAGTTCTTAGCACTGATCTTGTTTGGCAGCGATGCATCTAAATTTATGGGAAATTTTATAAAATGGGAATTTTTATATTATGGGAAGTTTTATATTTTGATTTACTACGTATAGGGACTGCTTCCCTTTTAATATGGAAATAAATAATGAACTTTTATTTTGTTTCATTTTACTTTGCTTTATTTGTTGATCTGGATTGTGTTTTTCTCCGCATGTCTCGACATAGGCTTGTTAACTCAAAACCAGTTTGTTCGATGGGAACGACAGTAGGGACTACAGTGTAAGAAAACAGCTGTAAGAAAATAACACTGTAAGAAAGTAAGTCTGGAACACTAACGTTTGCCAAAATAATGGTATGGCACGAAAAAAACCACCAGCGCGTCTTTGTTAACAGCACATCGGTATGTATCGGTTGCCACCGGTTCGAGTCCCGCTCTTCACTATTCCACAAGTTATTCAAACATCACACTAACTTGGGAAGGTATAGTGCATTCTGCTCCACTAGCCAGGTTTCTAGTGGATGGTACCCATGCCTACATCCTTACGGGCTGTGAAGGGGTGAAACCCTGTTTCAGACCCTGGAGTAGGTGTCAAAGTGCCCCGTCAGGTGACAGTTGATTTGGGTCGACAGCCCAAATCAGAAGTGTAGCCCTCACCTTGAAGTGGTCGTCCGGCCTTGTGATGTTAGGCGATATCTTACGCACTTACGCCTATATCATGTGCGTCATTTTGGGAGCCAAGATCCTACACAAAACAACCTCGTTCCCAGGGGGGTGATCAATCTCGCTGCGCAATGATTTCCCCCAGGAAGATCAGGATTCGAACTCATTATACTTTGGTGACTCAGCCACCAGAACTTGGTCTTGATATAACTTCATTCTACGACAAAATCGTTTTTCAAATCCGTTTCCACATGACCGAAAACATTCTTTGTCACCCACAGCACTTAATATGAACTGACCATAATATTGTATCATGCATATTTCAGCAGGTGTTAAAACGAATCGTATACCCATCTCCAGTTTTACAAGAACCATTCCATTTGATCTAAATTGCTCATTAAAATTGATTTTTAACAGAGCTGCATTCGAGAATAAAACGACGTCACAATGGTGTGGCAGTTTATGAATGCATGCACGGTCACGCAAGATTACCGAATTCAAGGACAAAGAAACAATTTGCATCAGAGTATGATACTTACGGAATTGAAGCGCACTGCTGCCACATGGATACAATAAATCCCGCTCTTATCGTGTACGTACTCAAAAACTGTCATGTACGTACACGTATCGTGTACATACACAATAACTATAATGTACATACACAATATACATGTACGTACACGCTAACATGCATTAATTTATTGCTATCTATGTATTCGTACACTATAATGATCAAATACATACAAGGACTAGCATGTAAATACACGATAACTATCGAGCATAAATGGTAGTTATTGTGTCCACACATAACTACCGTGTACGTACACGATAACTACCATCATACACAATAACTATAACAATCTATAACTACATTTTCGATAACTAGCTTGCGAGCGCGAATGATAGCTATCATGTACGTACATAGCTATCCTGTACGTACAAGATAAATATTATGCATGTACATTTCTTAGATTGTACGTGTTTGTACACGATAACTATCGAGCGTGCATAATAGTTATCGTGTATTTAAGTTCTCGACAAGAGCGGGATTTGTTTTAGTCATATGGCAGCACTGGAAGCTTCCGTTAGTTGGTTTTTAAGAAGAACGAGTTCATTCCCCATTCTCTAGATTTCAATAGTTCGTCAGGAAATATTGGTTATTTTTCGAGTTCTGTCATGCTTTTAAGGCACGTTCAATCCATTTTGTAATAATAGATGGCTTGCTCATGACGTCATTAACCGCCATCTTTGATGGGAAACAATGGAAACGTGCACGTGTGTACGCACTGCGCACAACTCTCAGCCATTGGTAGCCTTTCACGTATGCAATACGAACAATGGCGGCCACTGAATGGGTCTAAATGTCATGTGCTCTAGAACGATGGCGTCGTGGGTTCAAATCTCACTCCATTAGCCTGGGGATATTTTTTTTCTTCAGGTGGTCATGTAGTAGGCGTACACCAGTTCCTGGTGTTGTCAGAGTGTGTTGGTTCGGCTCCCGGTAGTGATGTTTTTGTTAATAAGCAATACTCTTGACCATAATTGCTTCGTCCTTTAAAATGTGATGTATAAAACCGGAACCGTGTACATGTACACTTTCCCGTTACCAGAATGGATCCACCCGGTGTTTCTGGCATTATTGGCTGCTCTGATCGCGCTTCAATCCCAATAAACCCTTTTGTGCAATCTGCTATGTGTTTTTTAACTTGAAGTAGCTCCGTGCACCTGTTGACAATGATCGCTTGATAACGCCTGTTTGCAGATAAAACACCATACAGAAACTGTGTGTCGTTGGATCTGCACCTTCGCGAGGTGAAGACGTTATTGCTTTTTGCGAAGAGTGGCCTAGCCTAATGAATTTGTCCTTCGATGCACGCACACCATAATACGTTTAGAGATACCATGTTCACTTGACCCTAGTTCCCATCCGTTGTAAATTCAATCCTCTCTTATTAAGGACAAGGTTTAGCTTGTATTATTAGTTTCGCAGAAATTAATTTGCATCGATTAAACTAATACCACGCTGTCGCTATAATCTTTATTTTGTAGGGCCACATGTACTGTTTATTTCAGCTGAACTGAACTGCATCTATTCACATGCAGCCAAGGTCAAAAGTTATTGGCTCGTATTCAGACCTATTTTGTTGTCTAGTTGTATGTTTTTATAGTGTAAACAACGCGGTAGCATTTCGAGAGTTTGTGGAGGGGGCGTGGTAAAATCTAAGGTGTTGAACAAGGGGAGTGGGATACATGAATTGAAACTCATTTCTTAAAAAAATAAAAAAAATAAAAATAAAAATAAATGACGGTTATTAATCATGCGTTGAAATCAAAGTGTTTTATGTCACAAAGAGCAGACAATCAATTTATTTGATTGTCACATTGTCTTGAGACTTGTTTTTTAAAGTGGAGTGAAATTTTTGCTTCTACTTTCAGCCATTAATAAAAAAACAACAACAACAACAAAGAATCCCCTAAAATCAAGACATCACTTCCACATATGTTTATTTTTTTGTACATTTGAAAGATGAACTGTTTGTTACTGGTGTCTTTTATAGCTATTAATATCATCTAAACGGTTTATCAAACCAAATTCTCCGTATAGCCTAATAATATTTTACTCGGTAATATAGAACAAAAAGCGTTTACAAGGTTAAAACAATGGTCTTGTTGTCAGGCAGTGCGGTCTAATAATAAATCATTCAATCAGGTTTGATCTAACGAGGCCTATTTAAAACAAGGTCATCAGTCTCGACTCAAGCTTAGACTATGGATTATGGCTTTGGCTACGTCAATAAGGGGCTTCAAACAGACGGACGGAGCTTAAGCCAGAGCCAAAGCCATAATGCCGCAAAACGGTCATTATTCATGTATTTAACACTTACTTAATGTATACCCGTTTTTGGTAATTACTCAAAAAAATAACCGTAGAAACTTACTTCTGTAAGGAGTGATGGGGAGCTGTTAATCTTGTAAAACATTGCAAGAAATTACTTCCTTTGAAGTAATGTAGTTTTAGAGAAAGATGTTATTTTTTAACCCATACATTTGATTCTGAGAAAGACTTCAGGCAAGGTAATTTTGACACTATATTCCGAGCCACACTGACACAGAAATGGGTCAGGCACCGGAACTGGGTCAATTTTGTTTAGAGTCCAGTTTAGCTCATGTTGTGTACTAATATTGACCGTATGAAGTATGCAATCCAACTGAATATCCAGGTCTTTCAAACTCAGTTCTAATGAATCGAGTCAGAATACTCTGATGAAGACCCTTTAACTAATTGTAGACACAATTAGCAAAACAAAAAGTGGAATCCTTTCAGGTGACCTAGAAAAGAAATGTTTACTTTTCGCAGCTGACATTTCTTGACAATTAAATTTGGCGTAAATAGAATAGCTCCAAAACTCAATAATATTTTACTTTTCTGACGATCAAAGCAAAACATTATTTGTTTCCCATTGTCAAGGCTTTTTCCGTCCAAAAACTTTTAATGGAAAGACTCCAAGAACTCGAAATTGTTACGATATCGAAAAATACACTTTATAAAATTACTCTAAAACGTAGTCATTTTTTGTTTCTTCATACTATTTTCATTACACAACTATCAGCTGCTTTTATAAAAGGTACAGTGTGCAGTAGGGTTTCTCTACTGTCTCATGCATGCACTCTAAAAACTCCGGGTCAGAATTAACACGGATTCTGGGTC
>CM021529.1:5913069-5925889 GCA_010994315.2 Pisaster ochraceus
ATGAAGAAAACACATGTTACTGTTACTTTCCACTTTCTCATAAAATAATTGGATGTTTTTGTTTCGTTTTGATTTTATTTTCTAAATGTGGACAATATGACCGCATGAATTTTTTTGAAAAACCAATGCTGTACCACCCCTTTAAGGGGTAATGATATCATTAATCAAATGATGTTTATGTTGAGTCTACCTTGAACTTGCTTAAGAAAACGTTGAGTAAGAATGCGTAGCATCAACGGCTTTAAAGGTGCAGTACCAATGCAACCTTCCAGAATGAGCCTTTGGCTCACTCTACAACTACATGTCTGCGTAAATTATTCAATGGCCACAATTCTGAGGCCCTTGAACAAATGACCTTTGCCAGCTTTGCTTCAACATTTCAACTCTCTAGCAAGTCAAGGGTGAGAAGTCAAAGCCCAACAAGAAAGCACCAATTAGAGATTACTATTTGCTAAAGCGCTGTGGTCTAAATGGAATGGCGCTATATAAAAGCCGTGTGTATGTATGTATGTATGTATGTATGTAGAGATCCCAAGTGAGAGGTCAAAGTTCAACAAGAAAGCACCACTTAGAGTTCCCCAGTGACAGGTCAAAGTTCAACAAGAAAGCACCATTTGGAGATCCCCATTGAATGAAGAGGATGTCACCTAGGCAGATTGCTTCATCAGTGGTTACCAATCAACAGGGCGCTAATTGCTCCTTGAGATGGGAACAGTTCATACACACTACTTTGCATCTCACTCAACGGGGTGGATTGATGGAATGCTCAGTGATGGATGGAAATCATGACCCTCTCTCTCTCTCCGTTCATACTTAAAAGGGTTTGTACAACACTGTCTCGCCTTTGTGAAATGCTCGTTCCAACACTTCTGTCTTTCCTGAATAAGTGCTGGTTTTTTTTAAATACAGTTTGTAACGTCAAACGCATTTATTTGGGAGGTTTTGTATAGAGGGCGTTTCCATGCGTGTTACTTTACTGAGGAAGGACTTTAAAATTTAAGACTTCACTTGAAAGAAAAAAACAAGAAAAATAGCTGAGTGTTCTGATCTGAAATAAGAATACTCTGCAATTTCATTCCACAAGCACTTCCAAATTGAAGCATGTGGTTTTAGCAAAATCAAGTGCTTATAAAAGTACTACTTTAAGCACACGTATTCTAACACAGCAAAGTGACTTGCCACTACCATAACGCCGGTGGATTCACTGCAAGCAATCTCACTGTATTCCATTACTTACAGATTGCTAAAGCTGCAAATAACTTCACTGCAGCAACCGGTGGCCCGCAGTCGCTATCAAAGAACGGCTCGGACACGTAAGCCCCGAAGCTGAGGGCAATAATGGAGAGACTGGATGGTTTGATGACGATGGTGGATGTCCAGGCGAAGAGGTACGCAGGAACGGGTCCCAATGATGCCATGAGGTAGGCGTACTCCGCCCCTGATTTGGGCACCAGCGTGCCCAGCTCAGCGTAACAAAGGGCACCTGTGGGGGGGGATGATGGATGACAATGACAGCGATGTGTGACAATGGAAATGAAATCTTTGTACTGTGTTGGTGAAGATGGCGCCCGGATACCGAAGAATGTTGACATTGAATTTTAGAGGTACACATTGCCTTGAATGGGATTTTGTATCTGGCTGGCAATGTAATCATGTGTAAGGTGAACATTAATGACAATACCCTTAAACAGAGACAACAGCCGCCACAAGCAAGCAGCCACTGCAAGCAAGCAGCCACTGCAAGCAAGCAGCCGATGCAAGCAAGCAGCCGCCACCAGCAAGCTGCCGCCGCCAGCGGCCTGGACCATAATGCACATGGTGGCCGCAAACAGTGGTAGGAGTTGCCTTTCTTATTCTCAACCAAAAGGTAAATGAAAAAGCCAATTCCTGACATAACATGTTTCCTATGTTATCATAGATTCACACCATTCTATGAGGAAATGAAAAGTGCCCATTCACACAATGTGTACACTCTAAGAAAAAATAAATGAAAGTGTGAAATCTGATCAAAATCTATGACTGAAAATGAGAAAATTACATATTGGGGGAGGGGCCATATTCATAGGTTAAAAATAATATATAATTAAGGATTAAAAGAGATGACACTTAAGTTCGACTACATGAGTTAGTTGTGCTACAGAAATCCTGACTGATGGTTGGATGATCTCCGTGATTGGACCAATGAGAACTCCGACAAGCCACAAGGCTGACCAATCGCAGCCCTCCGTGTTGAACTACTCACTGATACAGACGCATGCCATCAGCTTGACGGTGACCACGGGTTTCTCACACTCGTCTCCAAAGAAAGGCTCGGTGACATACTCGGCAAAACTCAGAGCAATGATCGACAATGACGATGGCTTGATCATGAGGATCGACACCCAGGCGTACAGGAACCCAAAGGGATTCCCAAAAGTATCTTTCAAGTAATAATATTCCCCACCTGATTTGGGAATAAGGGTCCCCAATTCAGCATAGCTTAGCGCACCTTGGAGAAATTTAAAAAAAACATAAAAATGAACCAGACATTTGAAAAATAGAAGCTGCTTTTCTTATCTTTTACCAAGGATATGGTCTTTAGTATGATTCCCCCTTTTGTACAGGGACAAACTGGATCAAACCGGATCAAACCAGATCAAACCAGATCAAACCAGATCAAATCAGATCAAACCAGATCAAACCAGATCAAACCAGATCAAACCAGATCAAACCAGATCAACTCTTCTGTGTGCTTTGTACATTGTTCCTGAAGAATAAAGTCAAAGATGTTGGTTTCCAACTTGTGAAACAATGGAGATCCTTTATTGCCATTTAAATCAGAGCCAGCAAAAACAAGCCAGAAAAATCCAGATCAAACCAGAGAAAAGTTTCCAAAAGCGCCCAACCACGACCAGAAACAGACAAAAATAGATCAATCAAGAACAATCCAGATCAAATTAGAAAGACTAAAGATCCTTCATTACTGTAGTTAACCAGATCAAACCGGATTAAACCGGGACTAACAAGTTTTCTTCAGGGTTCCCAAGGCAAACAACTTTTACTACATAAGTTGAGTGTTAAATTGATTGATCTCGGAGGTCGAATATTTGTACTTTTTGTGTAATACAACTTTTTTTACACATTTATCTTGATGAAAATGATAAATGAGAGTGTATCCTAAACAATGAAACTCACGATAATAAATTTGGAAAATTGCGAAAAAAGAAATTGATGTGCAAAAGCAGCTTGGAAATGAAAACATGTTTCGCTTCAATGAAACCAGTTATAATTGCAACTGGGATAGATGACCTTCTTAAAGGCAGCGATTGTACCAAGCTTCACCAATCAAAAAGCGTGTAATGGATGATCAATCAAGCTATGCATCATGGTCGACCAATCAGGCAGTGTGTTATACACAGACGGCCAATCGGGTGGCTCTCCATACTCACTTATACAGACCGCAGCCATCAGTTTAACTAAATAAGGAGAGGGAGAACAATCCGACTCGAAAAAGGCCGACACGGCGTACGTGCCGAACGACAGAGCGATAATGGCCAGCGAGGAGGTCCTTAAGACCAGGACTGAAATCCAGGCAAATAAGAATCCAATGAGACTGCCAAACGTGTCCTTGAGGTAGATGTAATCTCCTCCTGATTTGGTCATGATAGTTCCTAGCTCAGCGTAACACAACGCACCTTGACGTTCAGAAGAATCACACCGGGAACCAAAGGCGTTAGTGGAAGGAGGTTTAGTAACAGGTTAAAATGCAAGCATCTTTGTAAATCAGCCATTTGCGAGTTGGATTTGAATGGTGTCTGGTACAATGCCTCGTTCGATCGCAATAGAATGCTCGATTTAAATGCCTCACAGACTAAATCCTGTGATGCTGTGTCACATGGTTTGCATAGCAACCTCCACGCCAGCACAGACTGGTATCCTTTTGCTGCATATTTCACTGAGAATCGTGTATGGGTGTTTGTCCTCTCTTATGTAACTTAGAACAATCTTTACCCCTAACCATGTGACAAATCAACACTGGATTTAGTCTGAGGAATTCAAATTGAGCATTCAGTTGTGACCGAACAAGGTGTTGTACCAGACATTGACATCGAACTCACAAGGACTCCTTGCAAATATATAGGAAAATGCCTGAAGATCAAGAGTATTAAAAAACATTAGCAGAGAGTTAGAAGAAGTATTTAAAACAATAAACTTGAAGTAAAACAACAAAACTAAACTTAACTTCTATAGAGAGCAAGTGGAAGAAGTTAGTAGCAAAACACTCCCCCCCCTCCCCCCCGCAAAAACAACAAAAACTTTGTTGATGTTTTTTTTTTTTTCAAGTAAAAAAGAAACATGTGAGAAACAAGTTATTAGGTTTCATTGAGTAAGGTGAATTTGACTTTAGTGTCACAACTCTTTCAACTTAATTTGAAGTTCAAAGTTGTTGCCACATTTCAGAGGACAAAGTTGCAACCACTATCCGGAAGAAGAAAAACAAAACATCTTCTCAACATTGAATTGGATACAGCTTCAATTGATGTCCTCAATTATGGTAACCTTTTTTATTACTTGCAGGACATACAGTTCTTGGGAAAACATTCACCCCATATTCACTTTTCTCATTATAACATTTGGTTCTAAAAAATATGAAAGAAGTTCAAACTTTCACATCCTTTTTTTATCATGAATTAGTTGAAGTGCACATTAAAACCCTTTGTTTAAATTTTTACTTGAAATCACAACTGGAAAGGGTCGTGTCCTAATGATCAAAGCAGGCATGTGGCTGATGGAATTATGAACTCTCGACCAGTTACTGCACGCATGCCCACCTTCCGTATCATATCCATGGAGAGTGCGCATGCTGTAACTGGGTATGAGTTCATAGATGTACAGCCACATGCCTGCTTTGATTATGACAACACAGCCCCCTTTAACACACTAATGCCTAACTGGTTCTCCGGCTTACCCATGACAGAGAGAATACCGCACAGCAACCAGACTATCAGACTCATCCCAACACTCTCGGTCTGGGTCAGCACTCCCTTGGGTGACACAAAGATACCTGACCCAATCATGGTTCCCACAATCAGGGCGATACCACTTATGAGCCCCACCTGAAAGGAAAACAAAATCGTATTGTCCATATTACAGCATAGGAAGAAAATAAAAATGGGAGGGGGGGAAGAAGAAGATGGGTACAGCTTGCCGTCTCCCCTAAGCCCTCTTCCCTCTTGATTTGAGTTCAAGTGCGAGTCTGAGTTCATCACGACTCGAGTCTGAGTCCATCAGGACTTGAGCCGAGTCTGAGTTTTAAAAAAAACTGACACAAGTTGGCCCGAGCCCGAAATTGGGTCACAAGGGAAACAGTACTGGTCAACAGAAATACACACCACAACAAATACCATAGGGTGGCATGGATGACTAGTGCATTAAAGCACTTGCCTCTCACCACAGTGGCCCTGGTTCAATTCCCAACAAAGGGCAAAGGTGAGTAGAGTTGTGCACTGGTTCTCTACTGCCCCACTAGGAGTTTTCTATGGGACCTACAACTTTCCTCGCTCTGGGAAAAATCAATCACTTTTGATCTCTGGCTGTGCTCCGATGTGGCTGGCTGCCATCTGCCCCTTTACAGGCCTGCGGCTCGGACAGCATTGTAGTCGCATCCTTTGCAATTCAGATTCTCAGCAGCCAGTAAGGATGATAAGTCTCCCAAATTATGGTTATTATCATTACTATCAAGTAATAAACCACAAGGGAAACTGACTGGGTAAATTTTTTTAAATTTGGGTTAAACAAAGACAAAAATGCCGGCACTCTACCAACTGAGCTTTCTGGCTATTATTTTGTCAATATCTTATTCAATTTTTCTTCGTTCAAGTCAAATTATTAATATTATGAAAAAAAAAGGTTAGAGCAATGTTTTTACCTGTCTCTTCAGTTTGACTCCTTTGCCGTCGTCCACCGACACACCGTCCCCTTCCAGAGGGACCTTCTTCTGTAGGGGCTCTGTCCCTCCATTGGTGGTCGGTTCTATGGCATACGTCTTCTTCTTGTCCCTGTCCCTTAGTTCAGCCATAGCTGACTGCTACTCTCTCACTCTAAAAACAAACAGTGGCAACATTTAGACTTATAAATCATTGAGAAATTTCCAGGGCTTTCGCAAGTTGAAACAGTAAATTTGCAAATCCATTTTATCCCAGAGTTTGGTAGAAGTCTTTTTAACCGAATTGAAAAGTGCTGTTTTAAGTTGTTTAAGTTTTCAACCGAAGATCAGTAATTATACAGAGCTTTGTTAGAACAGCGTGAGCTGGAGGGCAAACCAATATAACATTTACCCTTTTGGCAGATTAGTGACCTTTTTCAATCAGGCACTGAGCCAAGGCTCCACATCATTACAACTGTTCAAGTTCAACCCCCCCCCAAAAAAAAAAGTCCAACACACTAATATGTGTAAACACAGTATACGAATGTGAACGATCAAAGCTCATTCTTGTAATTCCTCCTAGCCTTTTTTTAAAGTTCTCATATACTTCAACCCCAGATCAAGCGCCCCCTGACGGCAGCATGACTTTGAACATTATTCAATTGGACCGATTTTACTCTTTGATGTCAGGAGAAAGACACCTGTCCTTATTTATTCGCTTTATTTCTCCGACAAATTTGTAAACAAAGCCCCGTCACCAGAGAGCTAGAATAGATTTCCACTTGTCTTCGATCTGTACTGGTCACATGACCCTAAAGCTTGGTTCATACTTCACGCGAACTGCAAAAGCGAAGCGCATTAAAAAAAACTACGCCTACAAGACTGTTTGCGTCATGTAGGTGGCTCCCCATTGCTTTAGCATGAAGTACAAACCTGGCTTTATACTTGAACATGCAGAACATGAGAGGGCAATTAACCTTTTAGATTATTCCCCCTTCAGCACACTTCTGTCAGCCCCAAACAACAACTACAGCAATGACTAGACATTCACACATGCTACGTGTAAATCAAGTGCAGCATGAAAAACTTCCTTCTTTGTTTCTGTTTTCTTCAATTTGTTTTCTTCTCATATTGTCACACAATTTCTGTGCCGGAGTTAGCTTTGGGAACATAGATTTAAATGGGATAATAATTCACTCCCACTAAAAAAGGGGAACAAAACAGCATAAATAAATGTTCAACATTTACACTGTATACTAACTTACCTGTAATTTATGTTCCCAAAAGTTGGTTACTGTCAGTAACGATGATTGTCACTATTTACATTCAAATACTTCAAGTAAGACCGCTATGCTTTTCCCAATATGTACCAGGCCCCGATACTTGGCGGAGGCAACAGAGGTAAATGCCTCTATGCCCCTGGTCATTGCCTTGGTGCCCTTTGACATTTAAATCTCAATCAGAGAATCCCTTTACTGAGGCAAAACTACCTTTCTTGTACAAGAACAAAGATATCTCAGCCTGAAGTATCATCACAGTAGAAGGGCTCATAATTACATCACACTCAATTATTGTAATAGGTGTCAAAATAATGTACATTGACAACCCAAGGCTACAACTCCTATAAGGAGCCAGTTCAATTCTTCAGAGAATTATTGACAGCAACATTTTCAATCTCATAGTCTAACATATGGCTATTTGCTTTACTCACCTTTTTTCGCAATTTAAAACCGGGACAAATTGTTCGTTAACAAAATTGCTGATCAGACCATGCATATCGGACGGCTCGTTACTTTTACCAACACACACACAGACACTCGACCAGCTAGACTGGAAAGAAAACTGTCTGCACTCTACGATTTATATCATCTCAACAGGACCATGAAACCAAAAACTCTTTCCAGCAGGAAGTCTGTCACCGTTGATCCATGTGTAAGACGGAGCTCCCAAAAAGCTTTTTGGCAAAACCGATCCACACGACCTTCAAAAGGAAACTCAAGGTTTTACTGCCGAGTTTAATGCCTGCTGAAGTCTTTAGAAATGAGTCCCTTGAAAAGTTAATAACAACACCAGGTTTACTGCAAGTTTAACCCAAATAAAGTGCACATAATCCTTCCACTGTGAATAAACGGGTACCTAAAAACTACCTCAGTCGAATGGCTAGACTGTTGGTCATAAAAGCAAAAAGTAACAGCTCATGGGGGGTGAAAGGCGGGGGTAGGAACACAACTAGGCTTTGAGAAAGTACAATACAAACACCTACATTAATAGCTTCTTTTATGCAGGCAGAGATCAATAAGCTTTGCCACATATTATGTCCCAGTGCCCAGTATGCCCTGCAAAGCAAGCCTCTGTTACAACCCACTGGTACCGTTGGACTTAAACAAACAACGAATCTCTTGGAGAGGTGTACTCTTCTCCCTTACTGAACACAAACATTGATTTTTGTTTCACCTGAGTAGGGGGGGGTGCGGGGCGCTCTTTGTCCCTTTGGTCACTGAACCAACGCTACCACTTGAGTATGACATCATAGTTTGGAATGGTGCCAAGGATTGCCATACTTGTTTTAAAAAAGACTGGCTCCAGGCCAGTAAAATTCACGATCGAACAAGTCCAGCGCATTCAATTTAATAATACCTAGCCACGCAATATTTCTTTCATAAAAAAAAACAATAATTATGATAGCTGTTGACTTTGAGGCAGACAAATATCTTTCAGGTCTGTTGAATTATGAAGCATACTGGTTCGTAATTAGATGCATCTTCTCTTTAATGCTTATACAAATAAAAAAAATAGCTGATGTCTTTTAATAAACCGTTTTTTCCTCACTACTGATTCTGGTCCAAACAAAACGTCTCTGTGAATTTTCCCAAATTGGAACCCTGGACTATCTAGTATGTCAAATTCAATGTACACCCCAAGTTTCTATATATGGTAGTTTTAAACAAAGAATGCCAGGAAACATCAACGTCATTTTTTTAAAGCTTCTTTTGGGTTGAAAGGGCCAGAGCTTGAAATTGTCAAACATCTCCACTAAACCAATAAGGTCTTGTAGCAAGGAAGCCTCATTTTAACACAACCAAATAATTGTTGTCATCATTTTTTTTATTTTTTATTTTGTCATTTGTTGACTTACTTTGAAAGCTTACAAGTGTTCAGTATTAAAAAAAAAATTAAAAAGGGAATATTTGAAGAAAAAAAGTTGACAAAGAGACTTTTTGGATCAGAGACTTCCCATGAAATATTTTGTGCCTGAAATTCTATAGTCTTGGAGAAATGAGTGAAAACAATCACTTTACTTTTGTAGATCTTGCGCGTCAAAAAATATTGATGTTTGAAAACAGTGAAAACAAGTGGCTTGTCACTACTTTCTCACGACTCTGGTGACCGCTGGAGCCTGCACTTTCCCAGATAAATTTTTGTATGTTCATATGGTGGGCGAAACAAAGTGCGGATATCAATCTTTGACAATTCCTGATACTGGTCATGTGCTTTTTATACACAAAGAATATATTGGGTTTGGGAAAGGCGAGGGGGAAGGAATGTGTAAACCATGATTTATTTACCAGTAACTTGGCACTGGAAATGTTGTCCAAAACCGGATGCGTTAACCATCATGGGGAAACCCCTTCATTTTAACCCAGCCTAAACCGGGAAAACACTAATGTTTTGTGTCTGCCTCTTTCCTTGTGATTTTGATGTTGTTGTTGTTGTTGGGTTTTTTTAAATAACAGCTCATTGACTGTCAAGTCAGTTATCAATCATCCTGAGAAATGTTTCTGCTTGAGTTGCTGTCATCTTTAGGCAAGTTGATGGCTTCAGTTTCTAAATTGCATACAGGACCTGCTGTTAAATTCCTCCCCCCCAAAAAAAAAAAAAAAAAAAAAAAAAAAAAAAAAAAGAAAAAAAAAAAAGGCAATAAATAAAAATAATAAAATGGAGCACCATATTCATCACATAAAAACCAATTGCTCTAAAAGGCATGAATGACAAAACAACTTAAACTTAACTGAGTATTTTACAAATGTTACATTCTACAAACACTACCAACAATCTGCCAAGATCAAAACCAAAGACAAAAATGGGCAAGCGTGTTGTTCTCATAAACGTAAGCGTGATAACCCAACCGAATGAACATTTGGAAGGATGTTTTCGGATTTTTCTTATAAACTAGACGCTTATAAGTATTCATTTCATAAACCTATCCTTTAAAGGTATGTAGGATCTGCTTAGGCAAACTGTCTGGGAATGCAAGTGCAGGATGCACTGTACTTTTATGCAGTCAGGACTCTACTATTAGGTCTGTATGTCTGTGAGACATCTCTCACTGTGTGGTGTACTAATAGCTCAACGTTTCGATTAGTATGCTCTAATCATCTTCAGGAGAAAGCTGGACTCAGCAGGCTGCATAGTATATTAAGAGGCCGTATTACAATTGGCGGCTACCATTACGGCTATGACTGTTGCTAAGGACATCCTATACTTCAACACAAGACGGCGCTGATATCTAGCCATAGCCATAGCTGTAGCCGCCCAACTCAGACACGGCCCAAGTATTGTGGTTAGTTTTGCGGCGCGAAGCTAAGGGCAGGATCCTGTGTGCGTGAGGATCAGCTCCAAAGTCAGGGATGCAATATTCATCACGTGTTAAAACTGTAAGCTGCTTTGAAATGTGAAACAAGTTTTCAAGGTCTGGTTCCGACCTACATGTTAGTCACCCTCAGCAGCAGCCATGGGTGGCACTTGCAGCCTAAAAGGGGAGTAACAGCAAGGGGCATGAGCAACTGAAAAATGGGTTTCCCTCAAAGGAGAACATCTCTTGCCAGTCAAATAAACTAACAGGGTATGTTACCTCAGAAGGTAACACTCATGAAGGTCACCGTGCAGGATTTGCAATCGCAAGGTTATGGGTTCGAATCTAGCCAAGCTATTGCCTGATTTTACAATGACTATAATAAGTTTTTTTCGTCTAGTTCACACATCTAGAACCACAATTTATCGATTTGTGCAATTCAAAATCAGACGTTACACCAATGTTTGTATGAGAGAGATTGGCTGTTGCCAGCTTGAAGTTTTATATCTCCTTGTGGGAGCTTTGCAAAGCTCTCTTGGTGGAAAGATCATCTAAACAAACGAACTCCTAAAAAAATTATTCACTCGTGAGAATTACAGGTAGGTGGCCCCCAACCCCATTTGTAACTCTTGGCACTTTGTATGCATCAAATTTGAACAGTGAGCTTTATTCCCCAAGTTTCTCAGCTAGAAATGTTGAAATTTACGTACCACTGTGGGCAGTTTCAAACTTAAAGTCAAGGCCAAAGTGATGAAGCAATTTTTACTGCAAAATCAGCATTTTTTTCTTTCTACATCTGAGTAATTTTTAGAGATGCATTATATCCGAGTGAAGTACCATCAATATTAGAAATGCAGGTGAACGATCTTTTAGCGCCAAAACTCTCTTCCATATAAACACTTCATTGGAAGTATGGACGATAACATCATTTGAATATCTTGGCTCTGTACCAAATGCATTAGAGTGAACCCACTAGACAGTCACGATCTGATACATAGTACACTGGATTTATTAACCATTGGTTTGGAACACGTTCAAAAAATGTTTCCCCTCTTTATTGAAGAAACAGTCGCTCGGCCACAAACTAGATTAAATTACCACGCTTCTTGGACCTTGTTCAAAAATGTTGCGCCTTAATGATTGAAGAGGTAGACGTTCCACATCAACATAACCTTCCGCTGTCGTTATCTGAGCATGACCGCAAAATGTTTTGATCAACGCACCATATTAGGTGAATCTTTAGCTTTCTTTAGTCATATCCCGTTGAGTTTTGTCTTTAATCCAATCCTAGAAGAGGATGAAATTTCTTCTGGAGAAATTCTTACGCAACGGTTTATGAAACATTGACTCGGATATGTCCGGAGTCCATCCAAATCCTTCAGCCACTATTTTTCAACCTTCCTCGGGCCATGTTTTAACTCAACACCTTAACCTGTGGACACCGAAGATATGGTTGGCTATCGACTTAATTGGTCTGGACCCAATTTCATGGCTCTACTTACGGCGGCATACTGACGTCACAGCCTACTGCCGTCACAGCCTACAGACTGGGTGTGATCCTTGGCTACACACGGCAGCCAACGATTGCATACCTTCTGACTGGCACCCCTGAACCAAAAAAAAGATAATGAAAAATAGGGAGACCCCTAACATAGGGCTAGGTAGCTCAGTTGGTAGAGCGCCGGCACGTTAAACCGGAGGTCGTTGGTTCAAACTTGGCTCTAGTCAGTTTGACATTGTTCTACACCAAATCACTTATAACAATAATAATAACGGCTTTTATAAAGTGCAATTCAAGAGATAATCATTGAACGTCCCATACATACAAGAACAACATCGGCAATGTGAACATACTAGAACAATTGGGCTTGGAGATTGTGCTTCAAAGCATCAACTGTTGGTGAGGATCTTATGGTCTGTGGTAACTGGTTCCAGAGAGTTGGCCCCAACACACTGAATGACCCATCCATCGCCTATCCATTTGTTACTCTTAAGAGTCTTAGGGATGATAGGAGTCATATGTAACTGCTACACAAATCCCTGCAGGGAACCAGTTACAAACAAATTGACAATTACATGCTTTGTTTTGTTTTTTAGCTGGTAATCTGTATCTGGTAATCCTACAATTCCTGTGCTTTATTTCACAAGGGATGAATAAAAATGGCGTACAGAGATTGTAAAAACCAGGGGCCGATTTCACAAAGAGCTAAGATTACGATCTTAACCTTGCATCAATCTTAATACAAATCACTATGGCAATATTGACAACTCATCTTAAGATGAATCGTAGCGCTTTATGAAATCGAGCCAAGACATTGCACTGAAAAGTTCATTGACTTAAA